>BMAW01104176.1:577421-630616 GCA_019974015.1 Nephila pilipes
ACTTATTGATCCATGTGTTATAGTTATCGCCTGATTAAATAGTTTAAAAAGCAAAGTGTTGTCGATATTGTGATTCACAGTCAGCCTCTTCATGGCTCGGATCAGTTCACTGTATTTACGACACCTAAATTCTCACCTGCTAAAAGCGGCCGTATTTCAGCCGGGTTATAATTTGGAGGTTTCTGTCTTGGAGATAGCTATGTATGATGCATATAAGTTCGTCAGGGAAATAAAGATTGAAGAGTTTAAAGATGAGCTTCTCGTGCCACATTCTATCAAATGCCTTTTGTACACCCAGAAAGAGTCCTGCAGTTATTAAGTTGTTTTTAAATCCATTTAAAATCTTGTCTGTAACCCAGAGAAGCTGGTGTTGTTTTTTTTTTTTTTTTGCTGGAAGCCATGTTGGTGGGGTGGTATGATGTTGTGCAGATCTGCATGGGCTTAAAGCCTTGTTAAAAAAATATCACGAATCCGAAGCCATGACCACTAGGCCACCGCGGCACCAGCAGGATGGGTGAGTGAGGGATGAATTTGGTGGTGCTTAGTTGGTTGTCTTGATCAATTTTGTGAAGTTTTTGACAGAGTTTTTTGTATCTTGAATATTATTTATTGATGGGTTTCCATTAATTGTAGAATTTAGGATGTTTTGAAATATAGTTTAATTGGTAAACTGGTAGTAGTTGTTCGTGAGGGAAGTAATGTTGTCTGGGTAGATACTGAAAATAAGAGGGTCGAGATTACTGGAAATTCGTTTTTCACTATCACCGTGTAGTTGGTGAGCCCTTTGGTAATTCCAAAGTCGATTGTGGTAGGATATTGGTTGACCCTCTGAGGAATCCTCGTCGGTTTTTTGGGTGCTGTGATGTTTAGAATAAATATTTGAGTGAAGTCAAAAATATTTTTACAATGTCTGTTTCCTGGATTCCAAGTGTGATGTTTAGCGTTGAAATCTCCAGTTGCTAAGCAAACGACGATTTCTAAAAAAAATTTGAAGGTCTTGAATTGTACAGTCGATATTTTAGTTTGGTTTAGATTTTATTAACATCGCACTAGAAGCAACACGAGGGCTACTGGCGACGGGCCTCGTAATTTTGAACCATGGTCAAGTGACGAGGACGACACCTGAGCTGGCACCCCCCTCCTCTCTTAACATCCACACCACGCCAAACGGAAGGACTTGGGGCCCCGAACAAATTTAACGTGCATCAGCCCCGGCTACACGGCGGGTCTTTGGTGGCCAAGGATCGAACCCGAGACTGAACGATAACCGCCGGCCCCTAGTTCACGACTTGACCACTGGGCTACCGCGGCCCGTACAGTCGATATAGCTTATAGGTCAGTAAATTGAACACAAGGAAAATGATCGGGAGTTAGTTCCCAGGTTTATTGCAGTGAAGTTGAGAGAACTTGTAAAGATGTTGATTTCGTGATGAGCTATTGAATTTTTAATTGAGATGGCCGTGCTTCCTCCTCTATGAATGAGGCATGTAAAGTACTTCGGAATATTGAAATCATTACATGGTCGGAGGTACGTTTCTTGGAGGGCTGTTACATCCGGGCTATTTTCTTCAATGAAATGGGTATATTCGATTAATTTATTCTTGATCCCATTTGCATTCCAGTAAGTTGTGGTTGGTTCTATTTGGTGGGAATTTTAAAGAAATTAATCAATTTCTAAGAGGGACATGATTTCGATAAATTTTTGAGAGCGGGGCTTACCAGATTTTGATTTTGTTATAAATTTCTTTTAAGATATTGAGCCTGTCGAGTTTAGTTTAGTTTTTTTATTAACGTCGCACTAGAAGCAACACGAGGGCTATTGGCGACGGACCTCGTAATTTTGAGCCACGGTCAAGTGACGAGGACGACACCTTGTCGACAACTTGAGCCTGTCGAGACATTCGGGTTTTTTTAATTGATCGAATATGTCAATGACACTGGAATTAGGGACTTGAAGAGGAGCAGGGGAGCTCTTAGCAGCTTCTGCGTAGGATGATGGTGGAGTGTAGTTGACAGGACGCGAGGCTGTTTTCCCGTTTTTTCCTTAGATACTTTTGAGGAGCATTCTTGCCTCGTTGTTTTCCCTTTCCTCTTTTGGAGGTTGATTGCGTGGGTTCATCGGACAATGCAGATAGTTGGAATGTGTGTTCTCCCTGACACAGGCAATAGGTTTTTTACAGTCCCTAGTGAGATGGGGACTGCCCTATTTTAAATACTTGGAATTTAAATGCTTAATATATTTCATGTGTTACTTTATTTGCTTCTTTTTTTTACCAAAAACACAGAAAATAAGCTCATAATAATTAATGTTAGCAGGATACTGCAAACTAAAATAAAACATATACAGTGGCTCAAACAATTGAGGATACACCTTACTTTCACTTGATAAATCCAACTTTTAATGAAAATAACACATTAACTAGAATAGAAGACGTATTTTTACTTTTACACGTAATAAAAGGGTTAATTTACAGTAAAAATAACGAAAATCAACAAAAAAATATCTAAAATTAAAAGTTTCACAAATATTTGAAGTAAACATAGGCAGATCTTTACCTCAAAAAATTAAGGATACACCAATGAAATTTTTTCGATATATTACATGCATAGACAGTATCAGTATTTTGTTGCATGTCCTTTGGCTTTTATAATGTCCTCCAAACGTCTTGGTACCGATTCGACCAATTTTTTAGTGGTATCTGGAGATATTTTATCCCATTCTTCTTGTAACACTTGCTTTAAATGGGCTTTGTTTCTACTCTGGTGTTTTTGGACCGCTGTTTCTAGTGTGGCCCACAAATTTTCTATGACATTGATGTCAGGGGACTGTGGCGGTGTGTGCAATTGCTGTTTACAATGAAAAAGACACCACATTTTGACATTACGTGCCGTGTGTTTGGGGTCGTTGTCGTGCTGAAATATAAAATTTCCATCTAAACCCAATTTTTGTGCACTTTCTTTAAGATTGTTGCGGAGTATGTCTATATAAAGCTTATGATCCATTATACCATCTATAAAAACTAAATTTCCTACCCCATTTGCAGCCATACAACCCCAAACCATGACGGAGCCACCACCATGTTTAACTGTAGGACGTAAATTTTTTGGATCCAAAGCGGTGTTCGGCTTTCTCCAAACGGTGTGACGACCATCGCTTCCAAAAATGTTGAATTTACTTTCATCACTAAATATAACTTTCTTCCAAAAGTTTTCTGTCTTCAACTGATGAGTTTTTGTAAACTCCAAACGCTTTTTCTGATTTTGTAAGCTTATGAAAGGTTTCTTTCTAGCTACTCGACTGATATATCCAGCATGTCTAATCACATTTCTCACAGTTTCAGCGCCTTCTGCAGATTATTCGAGAAGTTTCTGCAGCTATTTGACTTCACCTCAGTTTAGGATTCATCTTGATATCTTTTAAAATTTTCCTTTTAGCTACATCACTCAGAATACTTTTCCTTCCTCTTCCACTCTTTCTTTGGAATTAATCCATCGCGTTTTAAATTTCCCAATGATTTTTGGACAATATGAGTGACTCTACCGACAATTTCAGCTATTTCTACGATAAGATTTTCCCTTCTTAAATAACCTTAATATAAATTTTCTTACATCAATAACTAGTCTCTTTCCGAGGAGCCATTTTCCATTTAAGGTACAGCTTATATTCTCATAACCAACTTCAAAGACAGAAATAACAGTTGAAACAGTTTAGGACAAAATTTCAAACTTAGATTATTAAGTAAAGCAAAAAGAAATCAAGTTTGGAGTTAAACAAAAATTTCATTTGTGATCCTCAATTTTTTGGGGAGTAAAATCTTCGTATGTTTATTTGAAATGCCTCTAAAAAGTTTTATTTTAGAATTTTGTCGTTGATTTTTCTTTATTTTTACTGTTAATTAAACCTTTTGTTATGTCTAAGAATAAAAATTTGTTTGCACTTCTGGTTAAGGTGTTATTTTGATTGAAAGTTGGATTTATCAAGTAAAAGTAAGGTGTATCCTCAATTGTTTGAGTCACTGTATATTATTTAGTGTATTTTAACAAGAATTATACCTTATGCAATACATATTAAAGCAGACTTTTTTCAATCAATTTTTTTTTAAAAAATATTAAATGCTTTTGCTTAAAATTCGAACCATACTTAATAATATAAAAACGATTTCAAATTCTTTTTCCACCAGCATTTATTTATTTTGAATACGTAGATAAAAAAAAAAAAAATACTCGTCCCGAGAAACTAACCAATTATTTTCACTGTCTGCTGATAAAATTAGAAAATATTGTTCTACTTAGTATTAATTTAATAGCCTGATTATTTTCATAAGACTGGGATTTTTCCTCAAATTTATGAAACGATTATATGTAGTAATTGAGTAGTGTTAAGTGAGTGAAAGTAAAGGTTTTTTGGCAAAAGAGCCAGACGTGGCTATGCTGTTGAGTAGTGTTAAATTCATTCGAATATCTTTGGAGGGGGGGATTAGTAAAACCCCAAGAACAAGTATCTCATAGAACAGTTCATCCAAAAGAACAAAAATTCCCATCCCTACAGACCATTGTCTGACATTTTCCAGTGAGCAACATTACTAAAAAGTTATATAGTGACATTAGAATACCAAGTGTCGCTAAAGACATATTCCATAAGAGAAAAGACTGTTTATAAATGTCACACTGGGAAGTTACACAATGGTTATTGGCGAAGGACCTAGTAATTTTGAATCCAATTCAAGTTATGACATCAACACCTGAGCTGGCTCCTCCCTCTCGAAACTTCTACATCAAACTTACAAGAGAAGTTGGGGCCTAGACCAGATTTAATGTTCATCAGCCTTCCCACACGGCTTGACAACATTGAAAATATAGGAGAATTTTTCCCTTGTGTACATCGTTTAACATGAAAAAAATAATTTGGTTCTCTCAATTTCATATTAAATGTTTCTTATTGTATTTATAAATATTATACACAATCATGCAACTTAATAAAATACAGATAATTTCATTTAAGTTTTAACAGTTTTGAAATATATTTTCTACGCATCTTGTGAAGTTATGTATGCTGTATTCTATACAAGTCAATTTAGCTAGTGATTTCACTATCTAGGTTCTTAGTGAGCCATTAAGATGGAGCATACAACTATTTACATTTTGATTTTTTTTATAATTCTTCAAAACACTCCTTTTTTTTTGCAAAAATGTTATAATTACCACTGCAGTATCATAATGAATTTTAATACCCCTTGTAACTTCACAAATTTAGATGTCATTAGTTGTTTATTAGTGTTTTTAATGAAAATATAAGTGATAAATATTTGAAATATATGTTTTCAGTAGCTCATAAATATGAGACACACATAACTAGAAGTGTATAAAACATTAAATATCTGATCTAAATAAATTCTTATATATATTTAAATCTACCTAAACAAACGAACATATAGAAATAATATTAGGTAATTTTTTCCTTCCTTGGTTTAAACAATAATTTTACATTTTGTTTTCCCCTTCATGTATTTATGAAAAGGGTGGAGAAACGCTTGCAAGAATTTAACTCAAATTTTAAGAACAATCACAGGCTGTCATTGCATTATATTTTAAAAAATTGCTTTTCTTTTAAAAGTTTTAAAAAAAGATTAAGAAAGGACCAGCGCTAAAACAAATTCTAGAGATCCTATCATGTATTGGGTTTAAATTATAATTTTACATGAAAAAAAATGTAAAACATAGAGTTTGGTTTGTATGTTACCATACCTAAAAACAATACTGAAGGAGTGAGTGTTTTAGTAAAAAGATTAATTTTACAAGACATTATAATATTTACAGAAAGAAAAGGTGAAATGTATTCAAAAAATCTTGAAAGAGACCAGAAATTTTCTGTTTAAAATGTATTCTGTTGAGTATAAAATGCATGTTATTCATTCTAGCTTTGGAATATCAGTTTTCAGGTTGAAATAAATGATTTTTTTAATTTAATAAACAATTCATATTTTAATAAAATACAATGTAAATTAAAATTTTCCTTTTACCTTTGAAACTACAATTATAATAATTAAGTAAGAGCAGGGAATAATAAAGTTTTTTAGGAATATCAAATCTATTAAATAAAATGATGTTAGAAACGAGCCACTTTTCTTCTAAAAGTTTTAAATATACTGGCCATGTTAGAAAAAACCAAATCATTTTAAAACAATATAAGAAAATTCTGTAAACATAATCAACAAATTAATATCTTTATTTATCTCACACAGAGCATATAAGCTTTATTAAAATGAGCAATTTTTTCCAAACAAATGTGGCACAAAAGACAAAACAAAATTTCAAATTTATGATTTTTCTATAACAAAGCTAAGCCAAAAAGAAAGTTAACAGTCTTAAAATGTATCACATGTTCAGAATATATAAAACATAATGAAGAAAAGTAATCTACTCTTTTTTTATGTCAAGAACACTTATTTTCTGGTTTTACTACTGAAATTCAGCAATCAAGGGGGGGGGGAATCAATGGTAACAACAGTTCATCCTTATCCATATAACATCACTTCAACGATAAATACCATTTCTCAATCGAGAAAAAAACAAAACCTAACAATATGGGAATGAAACGATTTAATTATTAACATATAATACTTTTCAATGTTGTTTTTCACTTCTTCCATTAGAAAATGGCATAAAAGAATATGACTGAGGTTCAAAATTATTTTACTACATACATTCATTACAGAAAAAAAGATATACTTGTTAAAGACATATTCTAGGAAATAATCAGTCAAAATCCCCACCTTTATTACCATAAAATCAAATATTTAATTACTTAAGACAACAGAAATAATTTTAATTCTGTATGATTATAGAGACTTATAGGAAAGAAAATATTGATTGTCCAAAATTTATAAGAAAATATTATATGACTTCAAGCTACTACGCTTCATTTAATGATAATCATGAATACCATAAGTAAATAGAAACTAAAATGAACGAGGTAGATAACATAAAAAAAATCAGTACTACAAGCAAAAACATGATATTTCAGTACACTTTTACTATGAATAGTAAAGTATCTCTTTTGTACAAACAAGTTGGCATATTAAATCAAAATTTTTTGGAATGAACAATTTACACAAAGTGTTTTACAAACAATTTGCATTTTTTTTAAAAAAAAGAAAGGAGGAAAAAAAAAAAAAAACATTTGGCAACACAACATGGGAAAAATGAAAAATAAAAATATATAATTTTTTTAAACATGTAATGGCAGTGTATTTTCATTTAGGAATTTGCATCTGTATACAAATTCTTTCATAATAGAGAAGGAACACTTCATTTATATTCTGATTAGAAGTTTAAAACATTAACTGTCAAAATAAAATAAACAACACAATACATTTCATTATTCTATAATATATTTTATAAATCTTTCAAAAAAAAATTGACAATGGTTGTCAATATCAGAGTCAAGTAAATCAGATTTCTATATAACTTGGAAACATTGCACTTGAAGCAAATTAATACTCTATATATATTTCGACAATTGATTTAAATAGCTGTCTGATATTTCTATATGCTAAAAAATAACATGGGTTTAAAAATCAATTTAAATGAAAACATTTATTTATAGCACCATTCACAATAGCCTCCTAAAGAAATTTAAAAACAATTTATAAAAATTTGTTAAAAATAAAAAAAAATTCAATAAACCAAGACCAAGCACAATTATGTGCTTATAAGGGTAGAGATTTACATTGAACAAATTTGTATATCTGAATTTTTTTCCATAAGTTATATGATATAACGCTTTCAATGTGAATACCCCTAAATTTCCACTAAAGTTCACGTTGACTCATTTTCATGATCCTCATCAGTCAGCTCATCTTCATCATCACTTCCATGTTCTGATGGAGCAGGAGTTGAAGCTCGAGAACTTAATGGTGATGGTGGTTCAGACATTGGTCTTGGATACTTCATTTGCAATTTGTTGCGCTTAAAGAAAGAAAACAATTTTTGATTGAAATAAGACGAAAATAGAATGATGGCTAGTGATGACCAATTTCATAAAAAATATACACTGATTTTTAAAAAATAAGCTTTAAAAACAAATATTGAATATGAATTCACTAATAAGAGCTAGAGAAAATGAATTCACTAATATCAGCTAGAGAAAAACAAGATAATTTATAGTGCTGTTAATTGATAATACACTTAAAGAAACCCATAAAATCATACTTTTAACTTACTTTAACCTAGCACCATTTTTTTTTTTATCACTCAGCACAATAATTCATAAAGAATTGCAATTATAAGTTTCAAACTTCACTATTTTTCAATACAAAAGAATAAAAATGTCAATAATTTATAAATATTAACCAGCAAGTATCCAATTTTATTGCATTTAACAAATTTTTTTTGGGGGAAAAAAAACACTTCCTTAAGATTCACATCAGATATAGGAAAAACTGCCTATTCCCTATAGACAGTGCTAATTGAAACATGGATGAAAATGCTTGTAACTGTTAAACAACAAGGCACAGTACAGAAATGATTGACAGATATAATCAGTTCTTAGAATGTACAATAGCTTATGTTACATAATGCACATTGAAAAGGTTGAAATATTTAGAAGAAATGGTTTCTCAGAAAAAAATTCAATTTAGCTATTTCCCCCCTTATATTAAACTAAACGTTTTTTTGTTTGAATGCGAGTGAAAGTGAAATTTAATGCCACAAGAGCCAGATGTAACTAAACTGTGCCGAACAAGATGTAACTGAGATCTAGATATTTAGAAAAGAAAAAAAAGTTTGACATGAAGGAGGGATGCTAAGATCACCTGTGTTTACCTAAGACAGTAAACTCCAATGGAAAGGAAAAGATGATTAGGGTGCCTCAAGATCATTGCTCTTTATTTGAAAAAGATGTTCCATTAATGCAATTTTTATTATGTTCTTGGCTGCATTATAATACTTCAGAATATGACACAGACAATAGATTTGGATGAGAGAAAAAGCTTTGCATTGAATAATTTTGATACTGCAACATTTTTTTTCTCAATTCAAAAGATATTTATAAAAAAAAGCCTTTATTATTACAAATTATTTAAAAAAAAGTGATTGTGGATGTTCAAATAAATAAAATTACTTTTTTTGAGCTTATTAGTTTCACTTCAATAAAAGTTCGCTTTTAGGAATTACTAAATAAAGGAAGGAATGGAAATTACTGAAAAACAACATCACTCATTCGAGTTATCATAATTAATATCAATAGGGCAATGATCAGAAAAGTGAATAATTCTTTTATAAAATTCAACTCTGCCATTTATTTTTCTTTTGTTTCTATTTTCGATATTCTCCCCAATTAAAAAAAGCATTTTTTTTTTAAATGTTTATTTTTCATATTTAGTTGTAATTTCACAATCTTGATATAGACTGGGAACAACTTTTTCTGTTATCAACAGGTAAATAACAGGTTTTCAGGAAAAAGGATTCCATTTATCTTTCCCCCCTTCCATAGCCTTTTTGTCATTGATTTGGAGTAGGAGGACAGTATGAAGAAAATATTAACTTATGCTTTCCTAAATATATTGGATACCTTTCTCCACAATAAATATCAAATGTTACCAAGATGATGTGGGTTCCTTAAATGCTCTCTTAGCTATTTCAGCTTCAGTTAATTATCCATCTAATTTCATACAAATATTTCAGCACTTCAAGAAATACTTCCCTTGGTGTTGGACCTTGGAATTCTGAACCATGGTAGCATCAGAACTCATACTCACTACTTCATGGAAACAACACCAGCCATGGATTTATGATCATGACCATTCAATTATAGTAGCCACTAATGCAGTATAGAATATGAGGTGTGGCTATTAAATAATAAGATTGACACTGCTACGGAAGAAGTTCACATGCGCTAAATGCCAGTGACCAACAGCTGTTTAGCACGAAGTCTTTTCTTTCAAATGCAGTGCCTCTGACTTCTGTCAACAAATCTGTATAGTCGTAGTCTTCATTTGCATTAGAGTAATTCTTTTGTTTCGCCGGAAAAATGATAAGTGAGCAACGAGCTATAGTGAAATTTCACATGAAACTTGGATAAACCACTACTGTAATTTATGATTCATTAAAAGATGTGTATGGCAATGAATGTTTATTGCATGCACATGTTTTTGAGTGGTTTAATTATTTTCAAGATAGCTAAGATGATGTTGAAGATGATTCATGCCCAGGTCCCCCTTCTACATAAAAAAAATGAAAATATTGAAAAAAAAAAATCAATAATCTGATTTGATCTGACCGTCGGTAAGTATCCATGCATTTGCTAAGACTAAAGGAATTAGCAAAGAGTCTTATGGCAAAAAAAATAACAATTTTTACATGCAAAAAGTGTGTGCCAAAATGATGCCCAAAATTCTCATGTTCAAGCAATTAAATTATTTCTTAAATTCAAAAAGATTTCATTTTATTACTTTCTATCTTTTTGTACAACTAAGGTATTTAGTAATATATACATATATAAACTATGTTACATGCTTTACAGTGTTCTCTTTTGATCTAAAACAAAGATAAAATATAAATAAAAAGTTATAAATTTAACAAAGATTATGATGATGCTATGACTGAAGAATAAATGAAATACTGTACAGTGTGACAAAATGTTAGATAATTCTTAAAACAACTTAAGTTCCAATACATACCTTTTTTCTATCAAATCTATTTTAATTTTTTCCCAAGAATAATGCATAAACATGTGTTTTAAAAGTAACATTAAATTTATTATGAAAAATAAATTTAAATTCAGTTAATACATAATAAATTTTATTAGATTTATAAAGATTTTGTCAAAAAATCTAATTTAAGTTATATGAATAAAAAAATTTATCTCAGTTTTATGAACTACAAGTTTTTAAAATAAATTTTCCAATATATATCTTAAAATATAACATTGAGCATTATATTTCTACTAATAAACCTAAATCCACATATATAAAAATACTGATTAGATTTCTACATACCATTGAATCATCTTCTAGAACTTCAGGATGAGTCTTGTGTAGTGCCATTTGTCGAGCTTGTCTGTAATACTAAAAGAAAAACAGAAAAGAGAATATTTATTTTTCTGTTCATTTATAGTTGAGTTTTTCTTAATTAATTGCTCAGTTGAGGCAATTCAAATTATTATGAAAGTGCTCCTCTCCAATTTTTATTAATTTTTTTTACCCTCCATAGTTGAACAAGGCCATATTGTAATAAAGACATTATGTTGTATGAGCAACATATGATTATTTGAAAGCAATTATAAATACTACAATTATTTAATGTGATTTTTTTTTTTTTGGAGTGTTGAAAAAAAATACAAAGTAATTATGAAGGTATATAAGTTAAAATACTTAAGAAAATTAAGACCAAACCAAATCAATGAAATAATTACTTGAAAACAAAGCAGCAAAGTCACTTTAGTCATTTCATTCCTCAAAGTGTAACTTTTACATAATCAAATTCTATATGATTATTTTTATACATATGTTAGTCATTTCATAATTTTGACAAAAGTACCACTTCATGGATGCCATTTAATATAAAGCATGGATGTTTCTTACCAATTGGAATGACCCCTCCCCCCAAAAAAAGGAATGAGATATCAAGACTAATGTTAACATGAATATCTGATTAAAGTAATAAGGCAATAAAAAGACAAATAACTGGTGATGAAAGAAAGAGAGTTTTCAAAATATAATTCATTTTATAAAAATATAAAATCTCTATTTTTCTTTATTCCTTAAATGCAATTTAAGAATAATTGAACTTCTCCATATTTTTTTTTTTTTTTTTTTGAGAACTACAATCAAATTACAAATTGAGAAAGAAATAATTTTAAAAATACAAATTATTCTTTGCAACGAATTTCAACAGATGTTGAAGAAAAGTTAAAAAGTAAAATAAAAATTTAAAATCTTTCCGGTTCAATTCTCAAAAATTTTATAGACTAAAGAATGTCACTTATAAAGTAAATTACAAGCAAATATGAAGATGATCTGAAAAATTTCCAACGTAACAAAGATACAACACATTTTTTTCTTTAAATGAATTATTATTTTTCTACATAGTCTCCTTGTAAGTTTACACACTTCTCTCAGTGATGCTCCCATCTCTTTAACATGTCCAAATAGTACTTGGCTTCTTTTTTTGAAAAATAATTGTTGACGAAGGTGATGGCCTCTAAATTTGATGAAAATCTCTGTCGTCCAAGCGCAATTTTTTTTTTAAATTAGGGAACTAAAAGAAGTCGCTTGGGGCTAGATCTAGTGAATAAGGAGGGTGGTCAAGCAGTTCAAAATGCAATTCATGGATTTTTGCCATGGCAACCACTGAGGTGCGAGACAGTGCATTCTCTTGGTGAAACAGAATTTTTCATCAGCAAATGTTGCAGTTTTTCTGCAATTTCTGACTTCAGCTTGTCAAGTAATGATGCATAGTATGCTCCTGTAATGGTTTTTCCTGTTTGCAAGTAATCAATTATGATAATTCCATGACTATCCTAAAAAAACAGTCACCATCATTTTCCCAGTTGAAAAATCAAGCCTAAATCTTGATTCAATATGTGACAAACACATTATTTGGACATATTCAGCGCCTGTGCTATCTCTCAATTTAATTCGACAGTCGTCTAGCACCATTTGGTGAACTTCAGAGATGTTATTATCAGTGGATGCAGTTTTTGGATGCCAAACGAACATTAATCATATTCCAAGGTGTTAAATTATCGTGCACAGTGCCTGTACACAGTGTCAAATTCATCTTTGATTCACATAAGCATATTGCCTTTCAAAAACGAATATTTAATGACAGCTATATACTCGAATTTTTCCATATTTTCACAAAAACACTCACATCAACTCACTCAAACAGTTGTCAAACAACAACTGCGCAGCCAAAATGGCAGAAATTTTGGTGAGTACCTTTGGATATGCAACTACATCTCTAACTTTTACTGATGAGTGCTGCTATCTTATGTTAATGTCGGAAACTTTTCAGATCACTCTTGTGAAATGCACGATAAATGAGTAAAAATATCGAAGAATAAAACAGTGCATGAGATTTATAGTCATTTTATATTTGAAGATAAAATTTAAAAAGAACTTAGCAAAAGTCATAATTTTTAATAATTATGAAAAGGAAGTTTTTGAAATAGGAGGGCAAAGGATAATTTCACAGAAAAATAAACACAAACACTTAGACCTTAACAAATTGAAATAAAAGTAATGAACGAGATTATGAATATTATGATTAACATGATATTTGTAGCATAAAGTTAAATTTTTCGAATATATTTTTAAAACTTAAATTTCATAATATTAAGAAGTACTTTTTGACAGCTAAATGATGGAAGTGGGAATCAGCATCAGGAGGTGGAAGTCAAGGTTGAAGTTGCTGTTTAAATATAAGATCAGAAAGACTTGAATTCACTTCTGAGCACTTGTTCTTTTACACTTGGTTGGTCTGCCTCCTCACAACTTCTGACTAGTTTACATGGTGGTATAGCAGACAGATGCCCCATTACAAACCCCCAAAATTGAAAGTTAGTCATGACTGAAATGAAGAATCTAGTATCAACCTAACAGTTTGCCTAAAACATGTCTCGTATATAAGATGATCTTGAGTGAGGGTTTCAGGAACAGGTTGCAATTGGTTATTCATTATATGATTACAGATTTGATTCTGTCCAATGATGTTGGTTTGTTGCTTTCCACTGATGTCCAGCATGAAAATTTTTACAGCTCAATATAGAACTTTATGGAGGGTCACTTATAGGGTTGTGGTAGAGATCTAATGAATGCCCCTCTAGTGACAAAAACACGAATTGCGGTAGCTAAATCTTTACGAATGAAAACTTTATTGATTGAGTAATTTGAAACTGCAATGGGTTGTAAGGTTTGCTTAATATTCTTTAAATGTTGTATAAATCTTGGGACCATATAACTTGCCTTAGTAGAGCATAAAAACTGACACAAGGGAATCAGCAGAAGAAAATCCCAGATCTTTCCTTAGACAGGATCAAAAACCCAACAGGACTATAGGAAGAACATTCATTCATCATTTAGTGGCATGACATCCACTAAATAATGGATTTGACATCCAAAAGAATATTCCAATAGAATATTCATGACATCCAATAGAATATTTCAGCTGATGCTGAAACCTTCCCATCATTCCATTTGAAGCTGGGTGGCAATTCATACTTTGTTTCCTCATAGTACCTAAGAACCTTATAAGTACTCTGAATAGCTCAGATTCGAGACAGAGAATTGCAAACCTCAATCCGTAATGACATCTCCAGAATACCAAACCTAGAAATCCACCCTGCAAAAAAAGTTGAGGTATATGTTTCTCCTTTCTGATCATGCATATTTGCTGACACACCAAATACCAAACAAAGAAATCTATTCTGTAAAAAAATTAAAGTGCATGTTTCTCCTTTTTGATGATGAATGTTTGCCAACAAACATAAGGTAGATGGTGTAAACATCAGATAGTTATATGGATCCTACTATATCTACATGAACATGATGGAATCTTGATGAAGTGAGAGGAAACTGTCCAACTGTGAACTTGAAATGCCGTAATATTGTACTTTCTCACAGGAGATGCAGTGCTTAGAGAAATGGATGTCATCTTTTAGATAGGAAGGTTAGATGAATTTATCTTTAATTAATTTAGTTGAGACTTTACTTCGAGGCTATGATAAATAATGAATACCATCAAAAACAATTGTCTAAAATTCTCTAGAACAAAGATAGTTGATAGTGCTAATGCTACATACCAATTCAATACCATTGGAAGTTCAACCTCTTGGAATTTTAATTCTGAACCATTGTTTTTGACAGACAAAACTATTAATGGACTACAGCCCTCAAGCAATAGCCTCATAGCTTACTTTGGTAGGTAAGCTAACCTCAGAAATATGAGAGAAAGCACCTGCTACAGCGTTAGAATTACCCAAAAAAGTAATGAATATCTGTTAACTGGGCAAAAAATTCTAAAAGTCTATTTTGACAAGGAGAGTATCTGTATTTTAATAAAGGGTAAACATAAGTGGCTTGTCTGAATTGTCTGCCTTCCAAGAAATGATAGAAATGGTGAATGGCACAATAGATAGACCCAGTAAATTTTTTTTGGAAACATGGACACTATACATTTTTTCAGCAATAGTCAACTTACAACAAAAAAATGCTGACAGTTGTGGACTTTTATCAAAAGTTTGGTTTCAAACTGCACAGTTGACTGTATCCAATTGGTTGGTCAAAAAGGACAAGATCACATGTTTCAGGAGTGTGAGTAAAGCAGCATTAGTTAGCACACTTTTACAAGTATTGAATGTTTTCATTGTATCAGATATCCATTATATTGGAGTTTTATCAACTTTTTTTTCCTGTTTTGACAAGATCATATAGTGAAGCTTGTTTCTGTGCAATTTGTATAAGGAAATTATGGGAAAAGTTTTTGATAGGCAAAAAAATGACTTGCAAACAGTCTTAGGTAATGGAAATTCAGAAATCCCCTTCACCTTTTCCAGGGAAGGAGAGATATAACCTTTAGTAACCAAATATCCAAGAAAAGGTAGTTCTGTCTGTCCAAAAAAATATTTTTGAATGCTTAAAACTACTTAATATTGGTCAAGATAGAAAATTTTGCTTTAAGTCTAGTAAATGGATAAAGAAATCTTCAGAAGTGACTGGAATGTCATCTGAAAAAACATAACAATTTAAAAGCCATGTAATGCTTTGTACATAAAACATAGAAAAATTTTACTTGCATTCTTGAGACCAAATGGAATGCGAATATATTAAAAAATCCCTATAAGTTTAGTAACAGCTATTTTTTTTTTCAATACCTTACCGATTAACCTGGCATTTGATAAATTTCAACTAAATCCAGTTTGGAAAAAATTGTCTTCCTACACAGTGTCATAGCAAAATCCTGTATGTGGGACAAGGGATATTTTATACAGAGTTGTAACTGCATTTAATCTATGGAAATAGCAGAATATTCTTCAAGAATAGTCTTCATTATCAGATGAATCAGGCTAGTGCATGGGCTCTTGGATGGCGAACCCTGCCTTAGTCTAATAAGGAATCATACTCTGATTTAATTTGCTTTTAATTTGTAAGATGGAAATCTGCAAGGTTTACTAAATACCAGAGGTTCTTCAGCAATTACAGAGTGACCACTGGAATATTTAACTAGTGTTAGATTTAGAATGGGTTGTGTTATACTTAGGAATTCAAAAAAGCAACCTATGATAAAGAGCAGTGGTATTCAACCTTTTAAATTTTGGGGAACCCTTTGATCCAAGACCAGAAAAAATACGATATCAAAACTTTAATCCAACTCAAATTTACAAAATTATTACAGATTTTTTTTTTTTATCACAACACAAACTTTTTAATAAGATAATGAATGGAAATGTAGCTAATGTCATTTTTTGGCTTTCTAAAATATATTCCTTGAATAATAAACAAAAACAACAATAATTTAAGTAATAACAAATTATTAAAACAAATATTTTTTTAATGACTTGGCTGTGACTGTTTTTTATTGCAAAGTATTTTAACACCTGGAATAATTGTTGAAATCTGCAACCTAACATCATCTTACGCATCCAATCTATTTATGTATTTGGTTTAGTCGCAGAGTACAAAGAGAAAGCTTTTTTTTGTATACATATTTTGAAATGAATGATATTAGATGTTTCACAGATCTTTTGGTAATTTCAGAATATTCTTCTCTAATGTCAATCCAAAAATACATATCAACTTGACTAAATTTTAGTTTTAACTGAGTGTTAGTTGATATGTCAACTTGAGTTGGATCAACTGAGACAATGAATGGAGACTAATATGTGACCTAATGTGTCTTGATTAATATATTTGAGGCATGTGACTTTGAAAAAATTTAAAGAGTTTACCTTATCCATAAAATATTTATTTTTACAAGTAAACTGCCTTTAAGAATTTGATCTTCGATAAAAATTAAAATTTTACTAAAATTTTTTGACCTTTGATTAAGCAAACAGTGATCACATTCGTAACCCCTGTCAAAGTTCTATAGAATCCAGGTTGATGACATCTGATATAGAGTATCACCCAAAACTGTCATTAATCCAACTGATGATTACTCAAAATTGTCGTTAAAATTGCACTTACTGTCAAGGAAGTTAAGTAATCAGTTAATATATGGGTTGTTTTTTTTAAACATCAATAAGTAATTTGAATCTTTTGAATGAAATCCACATCCAAAATTGGCTTAGAAACATCTGCAATAACATAACTCCAAGGGAATAATCTTTGTTAATCAAGATCTAATACTAAATGCTTTTTTTTCTTCTTCTATAAGTCTGAATAACAGAACTTGTTTGCTACATACAAAACAAATTCAGAATATGCACATGCTTATTTAAACCTACATACAAAACCAAGAAAACATAACAGATTGACCACTATCTATCAAACATTTTAGCTGATTTGTGGCCCAGAACAAATAAACTGCTGAAGCCCTTACAACCATGAGTAGCTGATAAATCTGACAATTTCTGCAATTTCCCTGAATACAAACATGGTTTAGAGCATAATTCAGTCTTTATATTGAATGTAACGTACTAACAATGCAAGTTTTTAGTTCCTGAAAGAGAATGTGATCTGGAATTTGAACCTCTAAATCTGTTATGTCATTTTGGTACATGTTCCACTAACTGTTGAATCTGTTTGGTTAACTCCTCTACAATAGCTTCAAGAGCTAGTAATGAAGGATCTTTGAATATTTTTGCCAACAGTTGCCATGTTCATTGTTTCATAGATTTTGTCAGCAATTTCAGCCAGTTTGCCCAATTCATCTGTTGCATCACCAAGAGATGTTGTAGGAAGTTTTTTTTAAAGATATTGTTAGAGATGCAACCATAATTTAACTCTCTCATTTGCATGAGGAGGTGTGAGTAAGTTATATCCCCTTGTTGCAAGTCTTGGTAACTTCTCCCAAATGGAAGCGCTCTAATTATGATGCAACTTACTTTACTTCTACTGGATCAACCTTAATATTAAAAAACATTTTAGTAACCAGAGAACGGGAGTATGGCAGAGACGGTCAAAAGTGGTTCAGGGGGGAAAGTCCACACACATTTCTTTGAAATTGAATAATGACTTATTCAATTAAAATAATTGCTTCAATGGATCACCAATACAGAAAGTAACAAATTGACAGCAACACAAAAGAAGCGTGAATTGGCATCTTGCGATAGAAGTTGCCATTTACATTTGTACTCACTTCTATGCATCTATTCTTTCATACTCAGTAGGTCTGCTTCCTCACAACTTCTGGCTAGTTTGTATGGTGATAGCATCGCAAAACACACCACAATATAAAAATTCAAATTTTTTAAAATAGTTATTTTACCCAGTTAAATAATACTAACACATTACATTAAAAGAAAACAAAACAGGACAATATCACAGTATTATATAGATTTAGTGACATCTTTAATAAAACTCCAAAAACATTTTCTGTTAATTTGTAAATTTAAAAAAGTAAGAAATGGAACAGAATACTTACAACACCCAAATTCTTCCAATCCAAGAGATCACTTAACCTTTCTGTTCTGTTACGTTGAATAATTCTCTGACGTCTTGAAAGGCAGGTGAAATCAAACAAATACTTAAAAAAAAAAATCATTTTAGAATTACAAATAATCTTATCTACATAAAAAACAAACAAACTAAAATTATAAGTATTAATATCAATTTCTCAATTATTCAATCTGAAAACTTTTACCTCCAACATAAAATAGACGATAGATAAAAATTTACATTCTTAAAAATTGAAGTTGGTTCATTTTATATTAATTACACATAAGTAAAAAAAAAAACCTTTTATGACTAAGGATCTAATAAATTCTCAGTGATCTATGCGAGGGCAATCAAAAAAGCATAAAAATTATGCATCGCATTTTTAATGAAAAAACAATATTTTTAAATACTGTTACAAAGGAAGATAAAACAATTCATTTTGAAGAGTGAAGCAATTATTTATATATATGAAACCCTGGTTTAATATTTATAGCAACTAAGCACAATCATTCCTTCATTTATTGTTAAATATATATTGATCCAAAGAACTTTATGTTGTATTATTTAGCAAAGATTATACAATTGTTTTTATCAATAACTTAATGCTAAAAGTTAAATAAATAAAATAAAATTATCTAATGAGTTTACAATATTTAGCAGATTCATATATTTAGATTATTCATTTAAATTCTTTTTAGTCAGGAAAATGATACTTGAAGGATAATATAAAATTACTTGATTATTTTAAACTACTACTATCTTGAAGCTATCAGTGGACTATTTACAAACTTCCTTTGTAATTAGGGGGAAAAAAAAAAGATCATAATTTTCTGATTCCCAACAGATTTGAAATATAATTTACACATATGAGATAAAAATGTTGCTAAAACAAATTAACTACACCATGTATGAACATATGGTGATGCATTATATGTTACTTAGTCGAAGAATTAATAAAGGACCATGTGTAGCTCCAGGCCATAACTTGTACATACATGCACTAAAACAACTTTACAAGATATTGACAATGCACTATAAATTTGAACTGTAATCTAATAGCAAGGGCACAACTTAAACTAATACCTCACTTAGTAAAATTTCATATTATGCTACATAAGAAATTCTGAATCCTTATAACATATCATATGAGTTATTGTCATATTATATGAGATATTGTAATAATTTTGCAAAATGGACTTTGGAAGAAAAAGAACTTGATCACCACAAATTTCAGAACCTTATACACCTACTATAGCAGCAAATGTTTTTTTTTTTTTTTTAAATAAACTATTTTTGATGGAAAGTATTAGTATGTCAAATATTTTGATCATCCATTTTTCACCTTAAAAACACAAAATACTTCATTAAAATACAATTATTTTACAAGTGCATATAATCTTGCTTTGTTTACTTATTCATTTTAATAAAATATTCAATAATGTAAGTAGTTTATTACAGGTATAATCACATAAGCTAGAATATGCAGACAGAGAAAATTTAATTATTAATATAATAAATCAAAGTCACTGTCAGAATTTGTTAAGAGGAAAAACACATTTTCTTAAATTTTAAAGATATTTTAAAATTGAATGAAACATTTTAATATATACCTGTGCTAACTGTTGAACAGATTCTTCTGGACTTTTAAATCTTCGGTCAACAATATATGTTCCATAGGACATAGGATCAGCTACATGTTCTGCTATAAAACATCCGAAACCTGACAAATTGGTTGTAATACTAGGAATGCCCATTACAGTACACTCAGCTGAAATTAATTTCAATGAGATAAGTTAGCCCTAAGAAAATAATCTGCAAATACTTTAAAAATAGTCTTACTCTTTCAAACTAAATTACAAAACACATATTTACCAGGTGTATAGCCCCAAGGTTCATAGTAAGAAGGAAATACTCCTATGTGACACCCTCTTACAAATTCTTCATAATCCATACTAAATAATGGATTTGTAGAGGATAAAAATTCTGGATGGAAAAGCACCTAAGAAGAATCCTTATGAAATAATCTCATCAGAAATAAATTCGTTTTATTACAGATAGCATTAAACTTATGAATTTAAGTGAATAATTTACTAATGGAAAAAAAATCAATTAACTCAGAATTTGACTTTCCTATATGATCTTATACATATAAGAGTGAAGCATTGTCTGAAACTGATTAACTTTCAGGAGGGAAACTGATTTCTAGGGGGGGGGGAGATAATACACATGCACATTTATTGGAATATAAATAAGATTCTGTTTCTTTTTTTTATTTTACAAAGAAAATAAGCCATTTTATTTATTTTTTTATAGAAAAATATCAAACAAGAGAATATGCAGAAAATTATTTTTCAGGGCATCACATTAATCTTATAATCAACCTATACATCATAACTATAAATAAGTTCGATAAAATTTTAATTCTACTAATTCAGTTGTAACAATATTGCTTATCCTAATGTACACTCAGTGGCAAAAAATTAGGAACATAAATCACCCAAAAAACTTTTCCATTCAGCACATGGATTGATGAAATAAACCAGAGATTTGCTGATAAAATGCACTTCCTGGATCAGATACATCAAATAACATTGAAATTCATCTACTCATGGGGAAAAACAAGGTAATGGAGTGACTTTGAATGCCTCATGATTGTGAAAGCTAGAATGTGCAGTTCCAGTATCTCTGAAGCCACTAACCTTCTTGGTTTTTCTTGTATAACTATATCTAAAGTCTTCAAAGAATGGCAGTTAAGCAAACAAGCATCAAAAGATAAGCGGAATAGTGGGTGGAAATCACTTGAGAGCAAAAGTTGTGCCAGTTGGTTGATTTGTATTATAAGCTATTCCAAACAAATTGCAATGCAATATAACTGAGACTGATCACAAAGCATGTTCATATGTTTGGATCTTAAAATAGTTTTAATAGCCAGCAAAAACCAAACTTTTGATTTTGGTACAAAACAAAAGAAAATTATTTATGAGGGCTACAGAAAGCCAATATTTGACGTTTGATAAATGGAAAAAGACTGTTTACCAAAACGAGTCAAGCTTACTTCTACTTGATATTGATGGCAGGGTTCATGAGTGACACAAGCAGCACAAAGCCATGAATTAGGCAGCCATATAACAGCTGTACAAGCAAGTAGCAGCAAAACCACTGTCTGAGGAGCATTTTTTTTTTGCATATATTCTTGGTTCCTTTGATTTATTGGAATCACCCATCGATGCTAGCACTTAACACTCCACATTGTTGCTGATCCTGTAAACTCTTTTATGACCCTAATATTTCTTGTTGGTCATGGCTATTCCCATCAGGGGCAATACACCCAATCACTGGGTTAGAATTGTCTCATATTGGCTTGAGGGAGTATGATTCAGAATTTATATAGCTTCAATAACCCACCCTCAGTCTTCTGACTCAATCATACTGTGCATTTGTGGGACTGGATTTAAAGGTCTGTTAAAAGATCTGAAGCAACACCTTTTAATTTGAGGTAGCGAGGAGTTCCCACTTTCTTAGCATCAGCTAATATTCCTCCTCAACTGTTTCAGCAAATTGTACAGTCCATGGCTACAAAAATATTTTCTGTCATCAAGGAGAATGAGAAGATAGCAAGATTCAGAGGAGTCCCAAATGATATTAATGGAGATTAGCAAGATATTCCAAATTTTTGGTCACTGAGTGTAAAATAATTATATTAACTATAAAGTCGTAAACAAAAATGATAAATGATTCCTTTTACAATTAAAAAAAAAAAAATCCAAGCAAAAATATAGCATGATAGCTAAAAAAAAAAGGGATGGGAGGTTGTTATAACAATATTTGATCATAAGAATTAATCAGAATATTTGAGCTTTTATTTATTACTGAATGAACAAAAATTGCATATATATTGGTGATGATTTAAGAAGCCATTATTCAAAACATGGAGAATTACCTTAACACGGTCCTCTCTATTGTTGAATAAGCAACATCTACGAATATGACTAAGAACTGGATCATTAGAATCATCAATCATGTTGTGAGAGCATATTGGAGGAAGACTCGTTCTCTACGAAAAGTAACTGAAATATAACTGTTCCATAATGCTTTAAGATTAAAATTAATATAATTACTTTAAGTGCTTTTTAACACTTTTTAGTATTTTAAAAATTCAACAATTAAACTTTACAGGAAAAAAAAATCATTGGAAAACTCTATGATTCGAAATTGAAAGAAATATGTAAATTTTTACCTGCGAAGCATATATACAACGTTTAAGCTTGACAACATCTTCAGCTGTCAAAAGCTCTTCACTAGTTGGTAACCTTCCCCTTTAAATTATAAATATTACAATATAAATACATTTTTCCTTAACTAGAAATTTATGAAAACAAACCAATAAAATGACAATACATAATGTATGACACAATAAAATTGCTATATTTAAATTCTAAATACACACAATAAATTAATATACAAATTTTAATAACTTGCATTATCATATACTAGAAAAAAATTAATTAGCACTACCAATTTTGAAGACAAAGTAAAAACTTTATACTGCATTGTACATTTACTCCCAAAGTAAGACATTACAAGGTTATATATATAACCTTGATGGAATTAATTATTACATTAGCTTCTTGCATAATACAATCATACTTGCATAAATAATTGATAATAATATTTTCTATAAGATGTCACAATTTCTGCTACCAACAACATAACACAACTTAGTTGAAATCAAAACTTTTTTTTAAAAATGGGAACATTGAAAATTTTAAAATTTCATCCAATTATAATTATTCTACACAAAACTTGGTAACTGATGGCATCAAACGCAAATAGTTGTGAAAAAATAATCCTCATGTCAAAGGGGAAAAGAAAAAGTAGAATGTTTTTCATTCAAATATTAAGGATCTTTAACAGAAGAAAACAATATTTCCTTAAACCCATTCATGGACGGTGGCTGATACATCTAGTCACATAAAAACGAATTTTTCCCTAAGCGGGAAATGGGTAGATATTCTAGCCACATATGCTAATTGAAACAGAAATGCACAAAAATTAATACAGATGGCAGCACAACATCTATTTATCCAATAATGCCTTCTGATAGAGTGCTGACTTTAGTCTTCCTATACAGAAATTATGTAACTTGTATTTTAGTTATTTTACATAGAATTTCTGGTCTGTATACAGCCTTTTCACTAGTCAAATGTATATGTGCCTGTCACTGCAATAAATTTAAACAAATGCACAAGGAAAATAATTGATTTAATTCAAATTTCTAGAAAGCTTTTAGAGGCGGATAGAAAGTCCAGCCACTACCCACTTAGAGCATATAACATTAACCTTGGACATATCATTCTTCCTCTATTCTACAGTACACTCAGAATGATGCAAGGTTGTTGGGGGTGGAAAATATAAACAAACCTAGTTTACAACATGTGACAAGACAGGTATTGGTTTGAAAACCTTTTAGTATAGCTTTTCTGTTCACTCAAAATGTTTATGTTTCATTGAGGCATACATGATACTCTGAATACTATGTTTATGTAGATATTTTCAAATTTTTCAATTAAAATTTTACATTTATAAGATTATTGCACATTGTTAATTTATTTTCATCATAAGATATAATTTTTTATCATCATTATAAATTTTAAATTTAGTAAACAATGTACAGAAAGAGCTTATCTATACACAAGGCTCATGCTATATTCCAATAAAAGAAGGAGGTCTATGAAGAAGATGTGCTCTTTGCAACATAATAAAAGATGTTCAACATTCTCGATGGCCGTGCCAGACTTGCAATGTACCACTGTACCTTCAAGCAGTTAGTCCTACTTGCTTTGAAAAGATTCCATAGTAAATAAGTCAGCAAAATTTATTAATTACTATACATATTTCGACAGTAAAATTAATTACTATACAAAATGTGAATGGAAATAACATAAATATGGACATTATCTTGGAATATATGGATAATTTGAAAATATCTTTTAGTAAATATAGTGATAAAAGTACATATTGCACAGCAATTTCCCTCTTTTTATTTTATTGCACATATATGTTGTACTTAATTTTCTTTAAATTTGTTATATGCATGCATATTAATTTTTGATAAAAAAATTGTATGATGTAGTTTATTAATTTTGTCGTAACAGGTAACCTAAATGCATTAAGTGCACAGAGGCTATACCACCCTCTAAGAAAAACACCACTGATCTGCACCCCCTAGGAAAAACACCAAAGTTTGGTTTTTTTTATGACCAAATAATGTTTACAGGGGATGGGAACAATATTTTTTATCGCGTATTTCATTATATAAAAGTGTATTTTAACTTTTTGCCTGTGAAAGGGTCCAGCAAGTTGTGGTGGATCCAATCATTATATGTCACTATATTGTCAACTTTTTTCATGGCATGATGTATGCACTTTGTATATAATAATCTGATTGAATATTACTACTACTTGATTCTATTAATGTTTTCACACAGCCTCCATGTTTAAAAATATGTAAGTTTAACTTTACTTTTTAATAAAATGTTAAGTATGATATTAATTTTACTCATCAGTTGATTTATTTAAGTTTAAATTCTTTGGCATACCTTTAGATAGAAAAATCAATAATTACTCTTGCCATTAAAATTGAATTCCACACACCAAAAGGCTAAAATTATTGCATTCAGTGAATATAATTAATAATATAAAAATTTAATTTCAACATAATCGCAAAAAAAAAGCGTTAATTAAAAATACGTCTTTGATAACAAAAAAAAAAAAAAAAAGAAGAAGAAGAAAGAAAGAAAAAAGAGAAGAAAAGAAAAAAAAAAAGGCACAATAATCATATTATCTACCAATATAATTTAAACCAGTTGTTATGATTCAGACTATTTACTGGTACATCAAACTAATAATAAACATTAACTTTTATACATATCGTAACATACATACATACATAAGATAAAAGTTTCATCTGAAGTAAATACTTTCAATCAATAAATTTTTCAAAAAAGAAAATCAGACATATAAAATAGTGTTTGAAAATTAAATAAATGACTTCAAATGTCCTGCTATACTAAAATTACTGAAAGTTTAGGTTGAAGTCAAAGGTTTTGGAGAAAAGCAGTATGAGGATAAAATGGATGAATTATTTTAATGGTTTAGAATCTCATTAAATGCATTCTAAATGAATCATATATATTTTTTTGCAGAAAAATGCCTCACATTATGGAATAAACTATTGTCTATTTTGATTGATATAATAAACATGAATTACTGCTCCTGTACCTATTCTTTCTATTGGATTTAGATAACATCAGAGTTTGTATTATTTTGATAGAAAACCTAAAACAGATTAAAAATCATGGGAGAAAAAAATACAGTTAACTATTGTAATCTAAAAAATCAATAATACACACATACCCAAGACAAATCTCAAACATTCGTTTTCCAATTTTTGATTGTACATCATGAACAGTATCTCTAAGTTGTTTGGCAATTGCTTGACCTCTCAAAGATTCAACATTAAAATTGTTTGTACGAGCAGGAAAGATTAAAAATGCCATGACAGTCATTTCACTACGAGCAGTCTATAAAGCAGTAAAAATTCCAGAATTTTATAAAATAAAGAAATTACGAAGAAAATATTTAATTCATCAAAATGTGTGCAATATAAAATACAAAACTTATAAATTTAATCTGATGCAATTAATTATGCTAGTTAAAAAAGGATTTTACTGACCTTAAGGAAGTGGTTTAAACGAGCTAATGCTTCTATAAACAAATCTGCACCTTTATTGGAGAATTCATATCGACCAGCAATAAAAAGATATATAGTTTTGTCAAGATCAAAATCATAATGCCTAGAAATAAGAATATTGTAAGATAATTCAAAATAAAAATTTTATAACTAAAAAATATATATATAAATATACATACACTCAACTCTTTTTTATATAGTCTTTTTTTTACACAATTTTCAAATAACACGATTTACCAAAATACTTTTTTTACAGCAATTTTTTTGTTTTAGCATGAATTCCGAATTTTTTTTCCCTCGATTCTAATTCCGACAGTGTAATAAGAAAACTATTGGTTTATACCCACCCATGTGGGAGTGAAACATGTGATGTTTAAATATATTTTAGAGTCAGTGGAAAGATATTTGACAGCATGTGGAAGCATGGAGAAAGCTAACAAATATGTATTGAATTATACATTCTTGTTTTGACATCAAACAGTTGTGCCAATTGACCTTTAATGCTTGTTAGGGGAAAAATTGTCAGTGTGCATCAAAAGTGGAAGTTTCGCAGTACAAAAATAAGCTGTGTGTTCCGAAATTATCTCTATCAAATGCAATTGGTAGCAAAGGTTTTAACAATATGCAAATGGCTGACATCAAAGAATTGATACTTAAAAGCCCTTTCGATGTGGACAATTTGATCAAATTCATGACAGTTTATGATGATAAAGAAGTCTATAATGACGAAGTTGAAGATGAAATTTGGCTATTCATGGTTGATTTAATTCTTGAGGGTTTCAAATTCAAACAGACTTTGTAACAACAACAACAAAAACCAGCAGAGGCCGTTAATACCAAACTATATTCTTCATCTGAATTAAAGACGACAGTTGTGCTAAGCATATTGACACATCTACTGATGATAATATTTTTGATCCAGTTTGTAATAAACATGCACACTTATTATCAAGTAGCGATGAATAGTCGTTAGTAGTTTTATTTCCATTTCAAATTGATTTTTTATATGTTGTATGTACCTATAGACTGAGTTTTCATTGTACAATAATTTTAATTTTTTTTTGTAACAAAAATGAATTATTTTTGTTTTATAAATATACAACATGGATTCATTTTTACTTTTTTTGCACAATTTTTTGGGAAAATATTTTGAGTTTTTTCATCTTGCATGATTTTTTCAGGTCATGGAACATATCCCCAAATTTACTATAAGTACCCAAATTTACCATAAGTCGCATGTATTTTTTTACACGATTTTCTAAGGAATGTATCTAGTGTGTAAAAAAAATTAGGTACATATATATATATATTGTTAACTCTGGTCTACTATCTAGAAATCTGATTATATTATTTTTAGAATAAACTTCATGGTACAACAAATGACATATGCAACAATTATTTGTCTCTGTATGATTTACTGTTTTCTCCAAAGTAACTTTATTCTGAGGAATTAATATATCAGTCTTAATTATTTTACAAGTTATAAAAAAAAAAAAAAAAAAAAAAAAAAAAAAACAGCCTTTACTAAATAACACAAAAAAATTCAGAAAAACATGTAATCCATTTTCAGAAAGCCTTTTCTTCCTCTTAGAAGAATAAAATTTGGTAAAATTATTCTTCAATAATGTTGAAAATTTTTTTTTTAACTGAAAATCATAAATAAATAGCAACAATTTTTTTTTTTTTCTAGCATAAGTATAAAATTTCAATTTATCCAGCCTAAATGGAACCTTAAATCCTGGAATTCAAATTCTCACTCATTTCCTAAAATATGTGATACTTTAAAATAAAGTACATGACAGTATATGACATTTTCTGGCTTTTATTGTATTACATAACAAATAAAAGCACAGGTTTCAGAAGCATGTTTAAACAACTTAAAAGAGTTATAGAGCAACACTTTAGAAAAACTTATCCTTTGTTCAAGGACAGATGTTATCCAATACTAATCTTTATCAGATAACATTTTTTATCTGATACAATACAGAAGCAGAAATTCACAAAACTGAGGAATCTTTTTCAACTGTATCTTAATGAAATTTTCATTTAATTTAGCTGATAATGATTTTTCTGAACCTATTGTTTATTTTTAAAGGAAATAAATTTTTTAAAAAAATCATGTTTAAACAAATTTTGTTAACAATTAAAGCAATCAAAGAACTATGAAAGCATACTTAATTACAAAAATAAACAAGAAAGGTGGATTAAAAAATTTCCAAAATGAGTTTCAATGGGTTTGAAAAAGTTAAAAATGTTGTGTTAGACAGACTTTAGAAGCAAATATTGAGCAGTAAAATTATTTTTATTGTACTTTTATGAGAATTATACTAATACTTTGAGACACATTTACTAAAGACATACAAAACTACTTACCCATAAAAATGACCTCGAACAAAATCATGAATTTTCTCTTTTGCTAGAGCATGTAGATTTTGAAACTCATGAATGGCACTAAATTTTTTTACATTTAAACCATTAGGTGTGATTACATCTGGAAGATAAAAATATTATTAATACTTATAAAAGTACAATAAAATGTTTAAAGGTTATAAGAAACATATTGCTCAAACGAAAATTAGATTAAATATGTAATTTCTGAACATTATTTGTAAGTTTTGATCTGAATGGAGAAACAAAAACAATCAATATAACTCGACTAAAATAGTTACAAAGCATATTTAAATTTTCTCCTCATAATAGATTTTAAATTTATCTTATTCTTCCCCCCCCCCTCCATTTCTAAAATAAACTACATAAAACTTCATGAATATTATAAAAATCAGCAAAACAATAATTGCTTTGAATTTCATCATTTAATAGAGATTGTGGAGTATTAAGTTTAATCATCTAGCATTTAAAGGTACAAAAATTAAATCTTAAACTAAAGCAACATATATATATTAAATCTGTGGTATGCATTTCTACAATACCTAGATACGCTCCTTGAGAATTCATGACTAATATTTATAAATCCAAGGAAACTCATAAAACAGCAAATTTTGAGTTTACATTCACTAATTTATAATACCACTATATTTCAAATGGCTATTAATAATTACAAAAATTTCATTCCAGATTACTTTAAATAAATGTTGAGATCAAAATTTATGTGAGTTCTAATTTACAATAAAATGTATTTTGCGATTTAGATTATACAAAATAGGAATAAATAATTTGGGGATTTAACAAAAATTTTCACCTTGAACATTGTAAAATATTAAGGCATACCCATATGTACAAAATTATCTCCTCGGGAGACAATACATTTCCATTACCACCCACAAAGCCTCTAAGCTTTTATCTTTATAAATATATATAGCTGATGATACAAAACAATGTCTGCAGATTTTCTTTCATTAATGGAAATAAAAAAAAAAAAAAACCACAAGGCTAAATCTGAAAAATAGGCATGATGTGAAGACATATGAATCAAGTTTTGGCAAGAAACTGTGATTATTTTGGATTCATATGTTGATATAAAGTAGGTACTACTGCCCCCCTTTTTTGTATCTAATGTTATTTATGATCAATGGACTCCCTCAAACAAATTAAATTGTTTAAATAACACTCCCTGTATCTGCCCTTAAGAATAAATTTTATATGAATTATTCCTCAAGAACCCAAAAATATTTCCATTGTAACTTTCCCTTTGCAGAGATCTTGTTGGAGCTTTTTTGATAACAATGAGGTGGGCAATTCCTTTGGAAAAGCATGTTTTGACTAAATATTCCCTAAATAGAACTGAACTTCATCATCTACTCTGATTATGCTAAAAAAAATATCCTTTTTGGTTTTGGTGATTAATTCACCCAATTTTAACTCATTAATTATTCTTGTTTAGAGGTAAAAAGACAAAGAACGATGTTCTGAAACATTTGGTGTACATTACAAAATACACTAGCAGCTAGTTTTCAAAAAGTGAGAACCTGAAGCAATATTCTCAAGAGTTAAGCAAAAAATTTTGCAAACAGTTCCAAGACACAAAATTAACATTTCTCTCAGCCCATGAAGTTGCAGGTCGGCTGGAATGTTCAGAATCTACCTTAGATTTCTAGCTCTCTATAAAACAACAGTGCCCCTTGTTCACTTTCAATCACAACATCATAGAATCACCATAACCTTCCTTAGCATTTCTAAAGTATCTACAAGTGTTTTACACAAATACTGTGTAAATTTAATGTTACATCATTGTTGCGGAAAATTCATGTTTCGTACATTGTAGAGCAAAGTTCCTGGTTAAATGTCATAGTGTGTGCAGTACAATCAACATGGGTGAAATTGGTGGATGCATTGGTGGTGGAATGAATTGAAAATAATGTTCTATCCATTACATGTTTTGGTTGTCTGAGTGACCACAGTCCCAAAACTTTTTAATTCTACCTCGAATATACATATAGAAATGCGATAATCTTAAAAGTAATAAAATATTCAATTTAGGTAAAGGTAAATTTTGCAACTTTTTTTAAAAAAATTAGAAATTATTAAAAATATTGAGCAAAAATTACTATGTTAAGATGAATTATAAAACACCAATTAAGGTTTACCATAAATGACAAAACAAACCTGGTTTTCGCTTCAGTAAGTGTTCAGACTCTAAGGAAGTTATTTCAGAAACTGTTGTAAAAATGTGAGAACTGTGAGCTGCAGCTCTTTCCATGCAATATCTGTGATATATTCCTCTGTCACCAGCTTCTTTGTCTAAGTTGAACTATAATTAAAATAAAGTATTAATATAAAACCAAACAGCTAAAATATGATAGCTTAGAAACAAAATGAGCAGTGAAAATTGAAACTATTTATCCATGCTTATCAATTTTGATATTGATAGAATTTTGAACTAATGAACACCAAAAACATCAATAAAAATTATCTAAAAGTTATCAAAATTATTAATACATGTGGATTTTAAAAAGGAAAACTTCACAAAAAAAAAAAAAAAAAATCTGAACATTATTCTTTCAATAAATTATAGATTTTAATAGAATTAGAACACACACAAAAAAAAATACCTTATCTAAATTATTATAAAAGTCTAAATTTGCAGCACATAGATATCGTCCAAGCAAAGTAGCATGGGTTGTGAACACTGTAGCAATGTCTAAGTGGCGTGTCCTACATAAAATAAGTCCAATGCCAGCAAGCCACTCATGAAAATGAGCAACTAAATATGGAGCACCTCTCTCTTCTTCAACTTGCTTATAAAACTGAAATAAAACAAAACTATAATATTTGCTTGTAATATTTTCACTAGCATTGAAATAGAAAATCTGAATAAGATCCAATATAAATTTGCATTTAACAATAACGTAAAGAAGCATTTTTTTTTAAAATCTAAATGTATAAATAGAAGTGGTAGGATTCAGCTCATTAAGCAGAACCGATATCAAAATTCTGTGAAGTTTATAAAAGCAAAAGTAAAAATAATGCTCATAATCAGGATTTATCTTCAGGAGTGATAACACAATGCAGAAAATTCATATAGATATCAGAATTTACTTTATTGCTCAATATTTCAATTTATATTATTCTATAACTCACAGTTTAGTAAAAATGGATCTTGACTACAGCGAGTTAACTCGTTTCAACTGTATACCTAATTCAAAGCAAAACACTTATCATAGAAACTTTAAAATTATAATTATATTGATAAAACAACTTTTTAGGAATTAGAAGAAAAAATAATGAAGGTAAATATTAAATTATCTTTGATGTTTCTATTAAATTAAAAAGTATCAATAGTTTCATTAATCATTAAAAATATGAGACTAAAATCAATAAAAACTGAAAATTTTTACCTCCTCCAGAAACCAAGCCACCAAATAACCAAAGATAATAGCATCATTTGATTCCCTGTCATGCCATGGAACACCAATATTTGCAATATTCCATAAATCCCTCTTCCATTCATCTAATTTCCATGCTGCAGAACCTATGTCAAAAAGGACAACTCTAGGATAGCCATCAATAAGCCACCTTCCATAAATGACCTAAATTAATACAAGAGTTAAAATGAATGTTGATCTTTAGAAATAAACTATTTTAATATTGAAAAGGTATCTCAATGATCTAGAAGTAAAAATTATATATATATACACATATATATATAACTTTATTTTAAAGAGATAAAAATATATTCAAAAAGTCAGAATGTAAAACAAAATATTATAAATATGAAGCTGGCTTAAACAACATAACAATCAGATACAAGGGATGATTATCAGACAGAACTTACACCAGATCCATAAAAATTAGAGTGAGTGAGTGACAGTGGAGTTTTATGGTGCAAGAGCCAAAGCAAGCTATGCTGGGCCAAACATTTGCTAAAATCAACAAAAACTATAGCAGTTTAAAAATATGAAATTAATACAAAGTGATAAAAAAAAAAGTTAAAGTTAAAACTTCAGATATGGCGTAAAATGCCAATTTGTTTTAAAAAAAGCATATAACTTATGGAGGAGTTTCCCCCCCCCACACCAAATCAGATAGATTTAAAATTGATGAATGAAAGAAAACACAAGGATGATGAAAGACTGGACAGTCAATTAAAATGTGATGAACTGTGTGAGGGACACGACAGGACACTTGGTACCACCCTTCAAAAAAAAAAAAAATGTTGATGAGTAAATTGAGTATGTTCAATGCGAAGGCAAGTCAATCTGACATCCGTTCTTCACATTGGAAGAACAGACCATTTTCCAATGATAGGCTTCACCAAGTGTAGTTTGTTATTGGACTGAAGATTCCATGATTCCAGTCATGTCTGATTAATAAGCTTTAAAATGAGATGTCTTCTAGTAGGACTGCAAGCTGCAGAGGATTTGTTGCCAATCTTACAGCCGAATCTGCTTGTTCATTGCCTAAAATACCTACATAACTAGGTACCCAACATAATTTTATAACATAACTCCTGCTATATAGATTGCCTATGAAAATTAGTATCTACTTCTAAAAAAATTTAAGGAGCAGAAATTAAGAAAATGATCATTTTTATTAGTATGCTTTGAACAAATATTAAATAAAGAATTCTTGGTTAGTTCTATTCAGCCAATGAAATTTTTAGTCAGAGCAAGTTTTTTTTTGGAAATTAAATATCATGCTGAATTAAGAGTAAATGTACTGCTGTAGACTTTATGCAAATATGCGCTATATCCGAGCTATTCTTCTAAACAGAAAAATTGGCCAAGATGAGGAGAGGCTAAAGAGATGAATGATAACTGTTCTTTTCCATGTGCATAGGCTTTTTAAACCTGCGATTTACTCTTTTAGTTATTGTCAAAATATTTCACAGGGAATACACTGATGACATTTAGACAAATATATGTATTTAGAATATGCTCCCAAGTAAATGAAAAGAAATATAAAAAAACTATCTTTAAAAAAAAATCTAATTTTCTTCACACACAACATATAATGTAATAGTATAGGAGGAACAATCTACCTAGAGTACAATCTACTAATAAGATTTATTTAAACATTTTATTTAATAACTAGATACTTAACAAGTTGAGATATCAAAAACAGTTCATTTTAGAGGAAAAAAAAAGTAGGCAAGGAGGAAAATTTATCTTTGATGAACAGTAGAGAACAGCCCTTAAATGATGTGTATAGTGAACAAGATCTGTTAATTATAATAATCTAAAACCGATGTAATTAAATGCAAAATAACATATAGTTCAAATATATTAACTATATGCAATATTAAAGAAAACTAGAGATAGATTCGCAAATGGACTTGGACATTGATCATCTGATCAGCAGTATTTTTGTTGCATAAATTATTAATAAAGAAACCAAACAATAATCAAACAAAGTTAAGGAAACAGCAGCAAAAATTGAAAGACAAATAACAGTTATATTATGCATCAAAATTTTAATCACATGTTACAGAAATACCTTAATTCCAGAATCTTTCATTGATTGTATAGCATTTCTATAAAATGCTTCTGGAGGTTCCATAACCTCAACTTCTGTTTTAACAAGAGCATCATTGAATGGTCCCAAAAGGCAATATTGATCTCCAAGTTCTTCTACACTCACACCAGCCTTTGAGCGAATAACTGTATAAATTCCTCCAACTGCAAATATGTATACATAATAGTTAGAATACATCTTCTTTTCAGACACAGGATCTAATTTGAATTTTATTATCTTCATTTCTAAAAACAAAGCCTTGAATTCTATATCAACTTTAATGAAAATAATGTTTTCATGAATATACCTTTTCGCAAATAATTAAAAACTCAAATAACAGCATCCATAAATAATAAGTTGGATGAAAAATATTTCAAGGTTACTTGAAAGGATAAAATGTAAAAAAATACTATCTATTGTTTATAGACTGGCAAAGAAACGCCCTATTCACTTTTTCTTATTTATTCATTATTTATAAGAATATTTAGACTTTTGCAGAAAATTGTTGTTAAACCCACTCTTATGTTAGAGGTCAAATTATTTTACTTCTCAATTAAAAGCAAATGAAATTTTGATGAACTTTGGAGCAAGAAGAAATCTGAAAAAATGTCTCATTTACTTATCCTGCCTATGTCGATAATATAAAACGGCTTTCTTAAATACGTTATATATGTGTAAAATAGTTACTAATTTGTTTTTAGGAAACAAACTTAGATATGTTTTACAAATAACCAAAGATCTATCACTAGGAAAAAATTCACTTTGTTTTAGATTATATATATCTCTGTGTGTTAACTAAACAATTTTTTTATACAAACTTTATTAAAATACGTATCAAAACTTCTAAGAACAAATATATATAAGTAATAATGCTTACTAAAAATATTAGCGTCTGATTTATTATTTTTATCATATATACATATATATATGAGAACATTGACTTTTATCTTTCAATAATATAGTTCAAAATAATCCAGTAATTATAGAAAATTGTTGATTTCTTAAAAGGTATAAGTCTTTCCAAAATGTTTGTGAGGATAAATTATCAAAGCAATTCACAATTGTTTCATCAATCGTGCAATAGTTAGAAAGCCTCTTAATTCATTATTAGACTGAAGTCCAGTGTTTTCAGAAAGAGCTCTTTAATTCTTATTGCTGACAATTGCTCTTGCAAAAGATGATGGTAAAACAAACAGAAATCAATATATTTAAGTCACAAAACCTACCTCAGATTAAGTCTTTAAAACCTGTACATTATAGAGAGGCTTATTTCATCTTGGACTGTACCAAAACTTTTAGAAGAAACCAGAATTATTATTTCCAAGTGAATAAAAATCCATTTACAAAAATCATACAAACCAAGTACATATATATTAAACCTATCGAATTTCACCTGCAAGTTGTGGGAACTAATTACAATTGGGGATGTTTTATTTGTGCACTCTTAACATTTTACATAAATCTAATTTTGAAGCATGGAATTGAGGGTCACTCTTCATAAAATAACAGTGATTGTCCCATTTTGTGATAAAAGCTAACTTATGAATAACTAAACACACTTTTAAGAATTTCATCCTTTCTCAACTTTTACACACTGCGAATTTTTATTTAAGATAAACAGTATATATGAATAATCATGGTTACATAACAAAATAAGAAAACACTTATGTTTTGCACATGAAATATAAATCTATTTAATATTCATGATTCAACTTCCAAAATAAGAAGTTATTTTCAATCTTCTATTATCGGTCACTATTAGTCTTCTTAACAATAATTTGTAAAGTAATACTGATAATAGGATGGGAGAAAATAAAGCTTTTACTTTTGAGTCAAGGACTATGTTATCTGGAAATCATTATCTTATAATGATCAAGGAAATTAACATTTGCATTTAAAAATTATTGAAAATATAGCTGCCGAACAATTGATAATTTAATGCAACGAAAATAATATTTAATTAATTCCACAGAAGGAACTTGTACTAAAAATAAACATCAAAGTAAGCGCGTTTACGATCAACTGACCTTCATATCATACGCTAAAAATTAAATTTACCTTTATTGACAACTTCCCAAGAAATTTCAAATACAAAACGATTTTCTGCTTCGGCCGTAGCTCCTCTGTCCAAAACAGAGTCTTCTACACCCTCAGGGCGATAAAAGCGCTTGGACAGTCGCGAAGTCATCCCTTGAAGTAAATTTTCTGTCCAGCGTCGAATTCAATGTGGAGCATCCATCTAGTTGATAAAAATACTATAAATGTCTTTCCGCTACTACGCAAACTCTCACACCACCACGTGCTTTGAAACCTTGAATGAAACTTGCTCGTTAAGGTGACCTTGTTTACTCCAAAGATGCAGTGATAACAGAATTTGAGAATTAAATAAAAAAAATCAAGTTTTTTTAAACAAGGAAGATATATTTACAAAATCTTTTTTCCAAGACTTCCGATATTAATGAATTGTCATAAATTTGACGTGCCCTTATTTCTTACCTAAGGGGGGGGGAAATTATAGGGAAGACAAAGCGATATTTTCGATAAACGTTATGTTTATATATGACAACTGAAAAACCAGTTTCTCTAGTTTACGACTTCGAAATACTAACTTCCTATTGTAAAACTACTTCTACTTTGGTTTCAGTTCAATCATGCGAAATGAGTTTACATGCGGGAATTTTAATTTTTGTTCCTTTTTTTAATGTTTACTAATGAAATAATTTTATTTATTTCGATACTTATTTTTCCTTAAAAATATTTAAAATTGCTTTTTCTTTGAGAAATTCTGTTGCGGCGCGTATTTCATTTATTTAGTTTCTAGAAACTCATCTAGTATCTAGAAGGAAACGAAAACTTAGTGAAAAAAACAGTTTCAATTTTGTAAAACAGTGTAATATCATAATATTACCTTTAATTCAAATATAATATATTACAAGATTATTATTTAGATACTTTTGATAGGTTTTTATAATAACCCAACATGTTTAATTGTGGTAGTGATTTATTTGATATAGAAAGTAATGAACATATGTTTAAAGAAACCTGCGAAAAACTTAAAAACCATCCATTTGAATCACCTTGGAAGCAATGCTTTTCCTTTCCTGACACAGAAACCCAGCATTTTCGGTGTGAAGTGGAAGAATTTAATGTCCCAGAAGTATTTGAATTAAATATCACCAACACAGAATGTACAAAAGTTATTTCAAAATGTTATCCATCTCAAATAGTTCCATCAACGCTTGGAGCTGTTTATATTGAAGAAGATATTTCTTCTGAAGAATTTAAAGTAATTCTCTTTATTATATCAAGTTTGAAAATGTTAGTAAAATATTTTATCAGTGAAATGTTTTTTTTTTTTTTTCATAAAGACACAAGTATATGAAAAACTTAAAATTTTATCCTCATCACTTAATCTTGGTCATAGTTATAAAAAGAAAAATGGAAGAAACAATATTGTTTACAAATTGGTCTGAATATTTATTTAAAATTTATATATTTTTTATTTGTTATAAACTTTTATTATATGACTATTCATACTGTTTTAGAGAAAGCTGCTGACATTAAAAGAATCTTTGACAAGTGTTCAAAAAACGTCATTTTCCAAATCTATTGAAGGAATAGAAATATTGAGCACTATATGTTTGTCACAGGTAATGTGCTGTTGTTTAAATTAAGAAAGAAAATTGATTGCTGTTTTGAAAATTACTATCCCAGATTTCTTAAGCTTGTATTGTTTTGTTTGAAAACTTATGTATATATACTGTGTGTATTATATATTTTTAGTTCATTTAACTTGGATGCTTATATTCCAACTGTATATCTGTTCTGATTAAAAAATTAGACACGAAAGAAAGCAATATGCTCATTATTATAATATTAATATTAAACAATATTAAATTCAGTTGTGCCTACTTGTGCAGCATTCTGTATTATTTTGGTTTATCTATGATTTTAAGATATCTATTAATTGTTATTGTCCCTGTTGACATGAAATAGCAGTCAGTGACATGTAAATGACAAGGATTTTTTTTATCCACCCAAGGGGCTAGGTGGAACATTTTAGTGTACCAGATTACTTTTCAATTTTTTTAACATTTGCTTCTATTTTAATTACATTTAGCTTAAATATATTTACTTTAATAATTTTTTGTTTGCTTTAATTTTAATCCCACATCGCTGATAAAAAATATTCAATTTAATAATTTATCATTCCTTTAATTTTAATATCGGAAAAGTTTACTATTGTCCATTTCTTGATATTTCATCATTTACTTTAATTGCTTGGAACTTTTTTAAATTTATATAACTATTTTTCCATATTGTTTTATTTTATAGAATTTCCAGCATATTTTTCTGAAATAGGCTAGATATCACATATTTTTTGCAAGCACTTTGAACATTAATCTTATAAAAATATTCTTATATTCATGATTCTTTTTTTTTCTCTCCTTTTATTTTTAAGGATGAAAGTAAAGAAGTAAACGTAAAAATAAAAAATATTTTGAAAATATATTTCTATTGAGATAGCATTTTATATTTTCATTAACTTTTTTTTTCCTCTAAAATTAGATTATTTGAAAAATTATAAGCTTATAGTATAATATTTAAAACAAATTTTATTCAGTTTTATGAGGGAAAAAAAATATTGGAATCTAAACATACTCATAATTATTCATACTTTCTTTAAAAATGTAATAAAATATATCAAATTATATTACACTGATTATTTTATTATATTATTTATGCACAATGTTAGAAAAATGAAGGATATTAGCTAACATTAATTGGAATAATAACTAATACTATGTCCTCTATGGGACATTCATAGGAATAAATTTGAGAAATACTGATTCATAAGTACTTAAAAACCAAAATAAAAAGAAGTCAGCAGTTTAAAAAACAAGTTATTTTGGAAAAGTCATTTGAGTTGTATATTAGACTATTATTAGACAAAAATGTTTTTTCATCTGTCTTAAAAAATTTTAAAGTTGTAATTTAATGAATGCATTTTAATTAATTTCTTAAAACATTTAGTATACTTGAGTATGGCAAAAATATTTGGTATTCTAAGCTTATAATATTAGAGTTTTGTTTGGAATAGAATTTACATAGTGAGATTATTTGATAAATTTTATATATTGTATTAAAATTTGTTGAATTTGAATTCAGAACAGTGCATATATCTTTAATTATAAGAGAAATGAGTATTTCAATCATCTTAATTTGTCATTAATTTCTTAAATAGCTGTTGTGATCCACATGTACCTTATAAATATATGTGTTGACACTAGAAATAACAGTTCAACAAAAAACAATTTACAATATAATTAGTTTAATTTTTTTTATCTTTATGTTAACTTTATTTTTCTTTTTACGGTAATTTTTCTTTATTGGTGATTTTAATAATCTCTTACAGTTGATACAAAATTGATCTTAACTGAAATAGTGTATGTTTCAGCTACACTTAGATGTCTGAATTTGTCTGAAAATGTTAGCATAATCATTGGCCTATTTGAGGTCATTGACTTTTTTCATGGTCATTCACTATCAGAATGTTCATGGTCATTGCCATGTCAAAGGCTAATGACCATGCTTTATGGAAAATAAAACTGAAGATATTTTTGGAAGCCACTAAAAATATAAATATTTGAATAATGAATATGTTCATGGTTTTCATTATTTATGAAATATTAAAAATCAATGAAATATTCTTTTTGTTTTCAAAATAATCTTAAAATCTTTGACATTGCACAATGTTACAAGAATTCTTAGAAGTAATTTTATGTACAGGCATGAATATGTTGCTATTTGATTTAACTGTCCATAAATTACTATTATTGAGAGGTATATATTATTATTTTGCCAGAATATATATATATATATTATTTTCTTATTTATGTTTACTAGAAATTTGATTACAGGAATGAAATATTTTTGAAATTACAGTTTGTGCTACTTGATTTTTTTTTTTTTCTTTTTCAAATATCTTTAATTGTGTAATGCATTCTACACACATTTTATTAATAATTATTGAATTTATTTGTAAACTAAGTACAAAAACACATGTTGAATGATCAAGATTTTAAATATTTTATGCACTTTTTTCAGGTATTGTAATCATGCTACAATAAATTTTGGGTTTTTCTAACATAAAAGCTCTAAATTCATTTTTTATGTTTTTTTTTCTTTAAAATTGATAGAAATATTGATACTTTTCCATTTCGCCAGCGCTTGCGATAAAGTATCCAAAAGTGATACAAATAATGCCAAACTGACAATGTGTATAATGTGTGTTGTCACTAATAAAGTCTGCTTAGTGAGATTTGCAATGGTAAAATGGAAAAGTGACAAAATATTTAATAATAAAGATAAAAAGTTTTATGTAGTTTATTTAAATATTTGGGTACTTTTCCATTTCGCCAGCACTAGCGATAAAGTTGTAAAAACTGATACATTCGATGCCCAACGGAATATGTGATTACTGTGTGTTATCATCAATAAATTCTGCTTGGCGAGATTTGTGCCGGTGAAATGGAAAAGTACCAATATTTGTATACATGTTGCATGAAAAAACTTACATAATTTATTTATTCTACAGATACCTGACTTGTGCACTGCATTACAAAATTCATTTTCAAGTGAAATGACAGTGATTTTATTCATAAATGCAATTCTAAATTTTGAAAAGCCTTTGAGTTTATCCATAGCAAGTGCTTTAGTGAAGTATGTTATATATCCACAGGTAACTTTTTATGTCTTTTTTCTTTTTTAGCCACCCAAGGGACTATTGTTATAGTTAACCCAAAAATATTGTTTTTTACCTGCCACTTTTCAAACATTTATCTTGTTTTTGTACATATTTTTATTGTGTATATTTTTGATGTCTGCTTTCACCAGTAAAGAACTTAATTTTCAACAATACATGGTAATAAATTTTGGTACTTGTCTATTATAGTGGCGCCCACCAAATTAAGCATACGCCAATGTCACCAAGCAAGCAAAGCGCGAAATTGAAATGTAGGGAAACAAATAACATACCAATAAATATAAACTTTTTATATTTTTATTTAATAATCTTTTTATATGAAAAGATGTAGAGAACGCACTTCTCTCAAATAATGGTTCCAATCAACTGTTGCACCCTTAGACATATTCAATTGTTTGCAACACTATTTAATGGACGTCAACTCCTTTGCCCCAACAATTCCTAAATCTTATTGCAGTACAGTTGGAACCACTGAACTAACTTCCAATGTGGGAGGCTCTTCTTATTCGTACAACTTTTAATAATGCTCTTCCAAATACTTTCTTCATTAACATACAACTTCATGACATGGACTTTTTTCACATAATAGTGTGTCTGGTAAAAGACTTTTCTCTGGAAAAGAAGTGATGGCATCAATTTTACTGTTTTGTTAAGTGAAGATTGTTAATGACATTTTGTAAGAAAACAAATTAGGTATTTTAAAAAAATAATACAAAATCGGCAACATTAGCAGCAAGCAATATTTTACTAATATGATCGAGTTCTGTTTCTTTAGGACTGCAACCTTAGGAACTTACAACCAGCATTGGCGATCTATCTTACTCGCTTGGCAATTTATCATCTAGATCCGAAATCATAATTTGGCAGGTGCCACTATAATAGACAAGTACCTAAATTTCTCCTTAATTTTTTATTGCCTTGAAATAAAACATCTTTAATATATGTCTGATGCCTGCTTTCACCAATAATGGACTCAATTTTCAAAAATATGTCGTTATAAATTTCCCCCAATTTTTTTATTGACTTGAAGCGAAACAAATATAAAAATTAAGTATTTTATTTACTTATCGATTATCTATTACCTCAAATCATAAGTAAACTGGAATCAAAATATGACTGAAATGACTTTTCCATTTCACTGGCACAAGTTTTAAAGTCGCCAAAAACGATACTAAAGATGCCAAACAGAATATATGATAACTGTGTGTTGTCGCCGAAAAATTCTACTTGGTGAGATTTGCAACTGCGAAATGGAAAAGTACCAAAAAATGGTTGTTTTAGAAAAATTGTGTAGAATAATTTTCTACAGCTTATCTTCTTTTCTTTAAAGCTTAATACCTTGAAATAGTTTTGCAAATATTCTTGTGAGCCAGCAAACTCCATTCAAACTACAGAGAAATGTAATAGAGTGAGAGAGAATACACAAGTTCATCAAAAATGTTCCACTATATTCAATCTCAGAAAAGAGATGTTACCAAACATTTTAATTCAGTTGAAATTTATGATAAAAGCATTGTACATTTTCAGTTTAAAAGTGTTTAACTATTATACACCTAAGTCAAATTCATAATTGTGTATAATATGAAACTACAAGCAAAAATTTCTTTTTAAAAATTGCTATAGTAAATTTTGGTACTTTTCCATTTCGCCGGTACAAATCTCGCATAGCAGACTTTATTGGTGACAACACATAGTAAACACATATTCTGTTTGGCATCAATTGTATCATTTTTGGCGACATTATTGCTTGTGCCGACAAAATGAAAAAGTACCTAAATTTTATTGATTACACTTTCAATCTTTCACAAGATCCTAAACAGAAATGTATAAAAAATAGTTCCTCCAATTCACAGGTAAATCTTTAAATTTCATTACAGGATAACACAAAATATATTACATAATTTATTTTGTTTAGTTGTAAAGTAATTTTTTGATGTGTAAAAAAAATTACTGAAATGTCAAAATACAAATCTACAGCAATTCTGCTTGGCGAGATTTGCTCTGGCAAAATGGAAAAGTACCACTGAAAATGGTGCTTTTCCCAATATTCAATTTTCAAATTATTCAGAATTTTACAACAGCTGTGAGTTGGGCTTTTTTTCCCCTCAAGAATTTTGAACCATATCTTTTTAGTTTGGCTTCCTTCTTTGAATGTTTTTGCGTTAAATGATTTTAATATTGATTTACTATTATTACCACCCAAGGGGCTATTGTTTTTAATGGATCACTTTTGGCATATCTGATGACTTATATTTTTTTTTTATTGTTTGCTTCCATTTTAATTACATGTGGCTCAAATAAATTCAATTAAATAATTTATCCTTTGCTTTAATTTTAATTACATTTAGTTAAATAGATCCAATTTAATAATTTATCCTTTCCTTTAATTTTAATATCGTAAAAGTTTACTGTTATCCATTTCTCGACATTTCATCTTTTACTTTAATTCTTATATTTAATTGAGTAATTTAATAATAAGTATTAAAAAAAAAGCACACCTTGGGTGGCTAAATCTATTCTTTGTATAGAACTTTTTTTTAAAATAAATATTAAAAATAACTTCAATCGTCTGTAACATTACAAAAATATAATTAACTATTTACTAAATCAAATTTGCTATACCCAACATGCATGTTAGTATTAAAAATTTTGGTTCTTCCCTGTTATAGAAGCACCTGTCAAATTACAATTATGCAATTATGCCAAGGATGCAGTCGAACTGGTGGAGTGTATCATGCCATATAATCTACTTTGGCAATATTTCTTAGTCCCTTGGCAATTTATCCTCGGGTGCCCCTATAACAAGGAAGAAGCAAAACTTTTTACAGATGATTATTATTGTCACCAAATAATGTATATATACATACATATATATATATATATATATATATATATATATATTTGAAAATTTTGAGTACTTTTCCATTTTCGGGCTCAAATCTTGCTAAATAGGCCTTATTGTTAACAACACACAGTATACAAATAAAAAAAAATATTTAAGCATCATTGAATTGCATTGAATACAACCGACGCCAAATGGCATTGGTTGTATAATTTTTAGCAAATTTATTGCCTGCATGGTGAATTGGAAATGTACCAAATTTTCATAATTCTCAACAAATTCCTTGCAATACAATATTTAATCCTTTTTCAAGCACTGAGAAGTGGTATTTATTTGAACAAATATGTTTTTTTTTAGCGGGAATTATATTTGTTGGCTACTAGCATTTACCTAATTAGTGAATGAGTCCCCTTTCTTTTTTTCTGCTCTTCTTTTCTTGCTTTTTTGTGTTGTTTGAATTAGAAAGAACTTGGTATTTTTAATAAGAGATAGGAGAAAATCTTATCAAACATTTTTATCAGAAAATATTTCTTATTTGAAGTTAATGGGTAACTAAAATATTTCAGGTTTTTAATTAAATCAGCGTAGTTTTGTATGTCTGATTCAACTTTCTAGAAACCCAGAATCATGACTAAAAAGATTATATTTTTTTAAAAAAAAAAAAAATTCCAAAATTTGCTCATTTGTCATGCTTATGAGGGATGTTCAAAAAATAATAGCGAATCTCAAGTGCTTTTGACACAATTAAAAGAGTTTCTTAGGTAACTTTTCCTGTATAGCCATTTTGAAGTGAAATCACTGCAACAGTAATATTAAAACAATTTTCTATATTCTAAGTTATGTTATTAAAATAAGCTAATTATTTAAATCTTGTTACTATAATTTTGACTAATATGGCTATTAAAATATGTTTTGTTTTGTTTCTTGTGTAAAGGTTTTTCTTAGCTCTAATTTAGTAAAAAAAACTCTAATTTATATATTTTTTTTAACACCAATGTTTAAAAGATGCCTTTAGGTACAATAATCCCCCATAAACATGGATTTACTTACATTAATGGATTCATTTTTTTTTTTTTTTTTTTTTTTTTTTTATAATTTACACATATCACACTTTCTAAACTACTGGAGCATAGATCACTGCATTATATAAAAATCCAAATTAAAGTTTCCTTTTGAAATTTATTTCTTAATCATATAAATGTATTTGAGGTTGAGTAGCAAAAATTTGTAGCTTAATACAAAATTTCAATCAATGAGATCAATAAATAATTGCATATCTTGCCTATACATTAGAAAAAGATTAGGAAATTAATGTTGTACTTTACTGTATAGTCTGAATGAATCTACAATTTTCACAATTAAAAAAAATTATATTCAATTAAAATAGCTGCAAAAGGCACCTTACTAACTAACAGTTCTTTGCTTTTGTAAATCCACTTATCTTTATGTATAGTAAGTTTTTTTTTTACCTCTTGTGCAATTTCTCCCCCCTCCCCTTTACTCACTTAAAATAGTTAGAATTTTTTGCAATTTTTTTATTAAAAAAATAAGTAGAGGTCGCTTAATAACTTCTATCAATAAGCATTAAGATTTGTATAATTTCTAAAATAACTTTGTTTGAAAATTGTATAGAATTAAAGTTCATTAGTATATTGCTTTTTTTTTTTTTTTTTGCTGAAAAAATGCATAAATATTTATATATTTATGCTTTGCCTTCTTGACATTCTCTGCAGTAATGTAAAAAAATATTTGTAGAACTAATTGCTTTGAGGCACTTTAGTGATCTTTTTCTTTCTTTGGGGCTTATTGTTTTCGTCTTTCTCTTGGGGTTTATTGTCATGGGTGATGTGTCCTGGGATGCTCTAGCGATCCTGCTCTATTTTTGACCCTCCTTCTTGTCAAATTTTTTTAAAATCTTTTTTTTCCCAATGCCTAGACCTCAGTTGCATCTTATTTAGAGCAGCATAGCCACATCTGGCTTTTGTGCCATTAAACACTTCACTTTCACTCACTCATTCAAAACTTTAATTATGTATTGCTCTAACATTTGATTTTCATATTTAATCATTTTTGTATAATTTGTTTTATATCAAATACATTGTAAATCTTTCCATATTTCTTTAAAAACAGTATAAGAATAAATTATCTGAACAATGAAGTCTCAATTATTAAAAAATAAAAATCTCCTGTTTTAATACCTATATTCAAAGTTTTGAATGTAGATGGGTTTCTTTTTCTTTTTTATTTAAAGTAATAAATATCAACATGTATTAAATAATTTGAAATATCACAACTTTTGTCCCAAAGTTAAATTTCATTAATTATGATATTCTTTTCATTTGTGTTATTTTAAATTTTAATGTTTGACATTGATCCAAGAAACTGACTTCAATTGCATGCTTACAATAATATTTTTAAACACTTTCTATAATTCTGTTTCGAGGGTTGTTCCAAAAGTAAGTTCTGTCATTTTTTTTTGAAGAGCTCATGGTATGTCAGATGAATTGGCCATGGACTTGCAGCTGGCAGTTTTCATTGAGTCGCAGGTTCGAACCTTGATGCGACTAAAGACCTGCCATGTAGCTGGGCTGGTGCACGTTAAATCTGTCAGGACCCAAAGTCCTTCTGTTGACATGGTTTGGAAGTTAGGAGAGTTGGCTGCCAGCTTAGGTGTTGTCCTCGTCACTTGACTGAAATTCAAAATTACAAGATCTGTGACATGTGGACATGTGGGTCTAGTCATCTATTAATGCCTACATATAGTCTATGATGAGCAGGTTGTATCTCGTCAAATGGTTGGATGCTGGTGTTGTATGTTCAATGAAGGAAGGCAGAGTATGGAGGATGAAGATCAAAGTGGGCGTCCCTTCACATTCACAAATGAAAACAGCTCTGATAGAGTACTGGACATGTGGTGTTAGCGAATATGCACACAAGTAACAGTGTCAGACATGGCACCCACATTTCATATTAGTCATGGTGAGATCTATCCAAATCAATTCTAAAATGGAGCATACTGTGCCATTATTCCTTGCATCGCATGGCACCAAGTTTTATCAGAGTGGTTTCTTCAAACTGATTGCTTACAACGACAAATATCTCAATGTCAATTGCCCCTATATCAAAATACTGTGTAAGACCTACAGTATATGATAACATTCTTAAATTTTTCTATGCAATAAATTTTCCTTGTGAAAAAATGATGAAACTTATTTTCAGAACATCCCTCGTAATTAGTCAATTTTATTTATATGTATCCAAATTTGTTATATTATAAGTTATCCAGATATTTTTTAATGAAAAAAATCTGCTGATTTTTGTATTTATAAAATATTATTCAAGAATTAAATTTGAGTAATTAGATAATGAATGATTATCATTGAAAACATTGATATATCCCCCCATTTTATTAATAAAAACTAGTAAAACATACAATATGTTTTTGGAACTATTTCATAAAACCTTTTTTAATTTTATGTTAATAAGTATATTGTTCTACAGTTTAACTTCATATCTTTAGGTTGCTCATTACTTTTAACAGTTATCAAGTTACCCTAACAATTCTCTATTTTTGATCTGCTTTCTTGTCAACCAATTTTCGTCTTTTTTCAATTTTTCAGACATCTAGACCATTTCTTACGTCTTGTTTGGCATAGTTAGCCACATCTGGTTCTTGCACCAATAAATTTCACTTTAATTCACTCCACTCAACAGTTTTCAAGTTTATTAATCTTTTATTTAATTGTAATTTCTTTGCATGAAGAGAGCTTCTTCATGCTATGTTGATAATTATTTTCAGCCATATGCAATCACTATAGGTCAGAAATGTGTTGGCTTTCTTGCATCTCATAGAATGTCACATAACTTTACTTGACATAAGACTTTATTTGGAGTTTCTAACTTTAGAATCCATTGTCATGATTTGTAATATAAAACTTGGATATTTTTAGCAATCTGCTGATATTTTTATTCTCAGTATAAGTTTTTATTGTTATTAGTATGGGGCATTTTCTAGATATTTTCATATTCTGATTATTGGTTATTCTTGATTGATGTTTTGATTTTTTTTTTTTTTTTTACTTGAGTCTGTTCCTTTTTTGTTATGTATTGGTTATTAGGATTAAAGTGCAGTATCTGGTGCCCTTGAGCAAAAACATGGCGACTTAAAAAATAGGTTACCAAAGTAGTGATATGTCTTTAGCGACTAACGGTAATGAACAGTAAACCTAAACAAAACCGATTCTGATTAAGAAAATGGCAAATTTAAATTTATTTAAGTGAGGATGTTATGATTATAGAAATTTTATTCGACAGTAAAAATATTTAATCATATATAATTGCAAATAAATATAATAATTATTTTTATTAATAATTTACTTATTTAGAATTAAGACTTTAAAATTATTTCTGTATGCTTCATTATTATTATATAATATATAATTATAAACAATTATTGTCATAAATAAATACAATTATGTATCATAAATGTTAATTATAAATTATTGCAATAAGTAATGATAACAAATAATTAAGTTATGCATTTCACTCTCACTCCAGATCATTAAAGGGGAAAAAAATTAAAACCTTCTTTTGAGACATACTTGAAGGGATAATTAAAGAATCCCTCCAAAGCATTCAACAATAAATGATTTGTGGAAAAAATTGCTAAAAAGTGAAAAGAATTATATCAACATATTTATAAAATATTTCTTGCTGTTTTCAGATATTGTGTGTATATATTTTGAACATTAGTATATATATATGTGTGTGTATGATAAAACTATCTTATTACCTCCTTTTTTTACTTACTTTCTTATTTCAACCTCTCTTAACTCTGCCTCTTTTTAACTTAATTTAGATTTTAATGTTCAACTAATTCTGGTTAGGATCACCACCTGCTCTTTTTCTTTGCTTCTTTCTCAATAATATGTGGCACTATGTGCTTTGTTTGGGAATTCTACTTTTGCTGCTGCATTGATATTAAATTGCTTCTCTGTCCTGGTTATGTATAAGAAAAAGATGCTCATAATTGAAATAAACAATTAATTTGACTTTGTACTGCTGTTTTTTCAGTCTATATTAGCATTTAATTCAAGTAGAATTGGGACATTTTTGATATATATTTATATTATCAATAGAAAAGACACTTATGAATTGTAGTAATGTAGGTAACCCCTATATAACACAGGTTTCTATTGCACGGATTCCCTCTTAATATGGTTCGAGAATTGGAAATATCCCCATATGACCCTGCAGTTTTATAGCATGAATTCCCACTAGCACTCACCCATCATAGAAATGAAATAGACATTAAATGGTTGCTGGAAAACGATATGGCCAGATTCAATTGAAAGGGAATATTTGATTGGATGCAAAATAATTTGAAAACAAAATGGATGCATTTGTAGAGGTTGCTAAGTCTTTAGGAAAAGTGGGCTTTGACAATATGACTGCACAAAATATTTAAGAATTTCTATAGGAAGAAGATGAAGCAAGTTCGGTAGAAACAATGTTTGGAATATATAATTCAGAGAATGATAGCTTAGAGGAAGATGTTAAAAAGTTTACTCTATAAAGCATAAAGAAAGTCTTAGGCTTGGCTGAACAGTTAGTCACATTTCTTACGTGAAGATCCTGCAAATAAAAGAAGCACAAAATTTAAAATAGAACTTCATTAGTGCTTAACACCATATAAGAAAATTTATAAAGATCTTTTAACTAAAGAAAGCAATCTTAAATAACAGAATTTTCGCAAAAGGTAGAGCATGGATTTGAAGATAATGCAAAAAAAGGCTCAGATGATAAAGATTCACACCAAAAAGAAAATGTACTCAATTAATAATGCTTAGTTGATGATGAAGAATAATTTGGTTTATATTAATACATAAAGGTATTTTTTTTAATTATGAAAATATAGTAAGGTGTTTTTAAATTTTCAGAACCCAATCTCCCTTTTCGTGCTAGTTTCGTATAGCGCAACAATTTTTTGAAACGTAACTCCTGTGTTATCTGGGGGTTACCTGTAATTGGTTTAGTTGTCAAGCATGTGTCAAATGCTTATAAGCACTTTTTAATAATAAACTACATTAATGCAAATGGTTATAATTCTTGCTGAAATTTTAAGTATTTTTGAGTTTTTCAATTGTATTTTAGGTTTTTGAAAATAAGCAAAGTTCTCGTAATCTCTTGGCCACTGCTTTGAATTTTTCTGAAACTTATCCCAAACCCATAGTTGATGAAGTAATTGTACCTTGCTTGAAGAATACTTCAATAGGTGAAATAGTTTTAACTAATTTTAAAACTTTTTAACTGTAGAAAAATATAATTTTCCATATTTTGAACACATCTCTATTTAAATTTAAATTGTGTTTGGATCAGAATTGTTTATTTTATTGTAAAATTTTCTTTTCTTGAGTGAAATGTCTCATTTTGTCACCAAAATATGAAATATAAGATGTTACACATTTTATTAAAACAGGTGGTGTTTTATTACATATCTTCTTACTATGTACTCGTAAGTATGATACATTTCTAACACCTTAAATTTACTTGAAATTAATCCTATAGAGCAAAAGACAATGAAAGTTTTTTTCCAAATTGCATTTTTTCTCCAATTTTTGAAAATATTTTATGTCTCCATTAATTATTTATTTTTGGGTTTTCAGATCTCTCTCTTTCCCTTTTTGTATGTGTGTGTGTGAATATATATTCTGTTAAAACCTTCATTATTATTTTTTTCCTTTGGATACATTTTATTGCATTCAAATAAGTGCAATTATTTCAATCTGAGATGGGAAGAAATGTATTGTAAGATTAACGTTACATGAGCAAATTTTCTAAAATGAATAAGCAGAATAAATGAGTTTTTTTATATGAATTATTTTTATATATCAGTAATAAATATTTAGTATATTAATATGTATTAAACTAAAATTGTTTAATATATTTTATTTTAACTGAATGTTTCACTTTTAATTAAGAGTCAGTTATTAATATTTTTAATCGTCAAAAATTACTTAAAAACTATAGATATACTTGATTTGATGTTAAAGGGGAAATGTATGTAATATTCACAATTTATTTTTATGAAGATTATTAAAACCATTTTTACTCAAATGTTTTTCATTTTTGAAATTTCATGTTTTTTTTTTTTTTTTTTAATCAGAAAGTTGCTAATAGAAATTTTCTCCAAAAATAGTAAATTAAATGTAAATAAATGTGAATGTGAAAAGATTTAGGAATAAAAATGTTTTTCTTTTGAGTAACATTCTATTCACATTTCTTCTTTTTATCTTTATTGTTTATATAAAAGATATTTTATTTTTTTAATTTTATGTAGAATCTTTGCTGTTAGAAACATTGCTGAAGATGGTGAAAAGTAATATACCCAATGAATATGTCTGTTATTGCATAAAGTAATACTTTCCTTCAGTTTGTTATAAATATAAATTTAAATGAATATATAGTGTTTAAATATATAGTTGTCAATTATTTGAAAAATATTAAATTTTATTTTGAAATTCACCTAATAAAACTTGCATATATTGTATTTAAATAATTGGACATAATGATGTTAGGTTTATTGATGTATTTTATATATATTAATTATTAATTAATTAATTATTTATATTACGAATTAAATAAATATACATACATATATAATTAATATATGTATTAATTATATATGTATAATATATGTATTAATTATATATGTATAATATATGTATTAATTATATATGTATAATATATGTATTAATTATATATGTATAATATATGTATTAATATTGTATGATATGTATTAATTATATATGTAATATGTACTTATATGTATAATAGTATGTAATTATATATGTATAATATATTAATTATAGTAAGATCAGTATTATAGTTAGTGAAGATCTATGCCAGTGGACCATTGTCCACTGGCATAGATCTTCCTAATACTAATACTGTAAAAAATATACTCTTCTACCCTCAGAGAGTGCCACTTGACATAAGAAAATCTACTTACAGTTAAGAGACTTTACAAATAAGTGCTCCTGTGATTTTTTTTTTAACCCAAGAGACCATGCCTAGATTCCAATATCCCAAATTACTCCACATACGGAATTAACAGACTACATCAAATCCAGGCATGTTGTGGAACTGCCATTTTAATTAAGCATTCTCTCTCACACCATAATATACCACACATTAGTGTTAAAGTGACTATTTGTCATACTTATCCTTAAAATGATCCAATCTTCATTCTTGCATCTATATTTCTCCATCTATGAGTCTCCAAAGGCTTGGAAAAGATTTTCTCTGAATTACTATAAAGTCTTCTATCTAGACTCTGGCTGCGGTAGCCTAGTGGTCATGGCCACGGACTCACGGCTGGCGGTTTTCGTTGAGTTACGGGTTCGAGCTTTCATGCCACCTAAGATCCGCCGTATAGCCGGGGCTGATGCACGTTAAATCTATCGGGCCCAAAGTCCTCCTACTGGCGTGGTGTGTAAATTAGGAGAGGGAGTGCCAGCTCAGATGTCGTCCTCATCACTGACCGAGGTTCAAAATGACAAGGTCCTTCGCCAATAGCCTTCATGTTGCTAATAGCCTTCTAGTGCAACGTTAATAAAACCAAACCAAATCTATCTATACTCTATATAACCTTCTTTTAGTATAGTTTATACTAAAAAAGGGAGTTTCTTACCTATACTCGAATTATTAAATCAGGCTTAATTTATGTTTGTCAATTTTGGGTAATACAGCAAAATCCCACATAGAACTGCTTGAAATATTCCCCAAATCTTATCTTATCCAAATTATAAATGCCTGATGTTATATGAGAAATAGTTGACGAGGTTTTGCTTGAGCACCTGAACCTTTCAGCTCTTAATGTCTATCAGATGAGTCACTTGTGAGACATGACTTTGGCTTTTTCAGCCCTAGATCTGCATTTAAATTAAATTATTTTTCAGAAAAAGTGGTGTAGAAATTAAAATTTGATTGTCAAATAAAAAAGAAATTTAAAGTTTAGAGTTGAAGGATATAAAAGTTTTTGAGTTATAATGTTTTGAAATACTGTTTTTAGGCTATTTTGGAAGTGAAAAGAGAAGAGCAGAGGGGTTGTGTCTGACTTTACCAGCCACGCGATAGAGAAGCTGTCTTTCGTGTCGATGCTTGAACCTGTATGTTGATCTGTTTGCTTGAGAGGATGAATTCTGATTGGTCTGTGGTTAAGTGAGGTGGGTGGAGTGATTGTTTAGTTAGTGTGTTATGTGATAAAAAAAGGTGTAGTTAGTGTGTTATGTGATAAAAAAAGGTGGAGTTAGTGTGTTATGT
>BMAW01104176.1:630626-764696 GCA_019974015.1 Nephila pilipes
GTTATGTGATAAAAAAAGGTGGAGTTAGTGTGTTATGTGATAAAAAAGGTTGAAACTTTTAATAATTTAAGAGGATATTTTTGGTCATTTAATATTTGAGTCTGGATTGTAATTTGAAATATTTAGAAGCATGTTGTTGATTTTCATGGGATTATTATAAAATGTTAGAGATATTTTTTTGATGGTGTGTTTGACAGTGGGAAAATTAATTGATGTGTAAATGTCTGTGTTTCTCACGAACCATCTAGCATTAACAATTGGTCTAATTATGTTGTTTTGAACTTTTTTTTCTAATTTATGTGTGTGCTGGAAGAGGAACCCCAAACTGGACAGCTGTAATTCAGAATTGGTCTGAAAATCAGAGTATTGATAAGAATTTATTTTCTGTACTTAATTTGGAATTCCTAGCAATTAAGGGGTAAACCGAACTCGTACTGGCTTGGAATTTCTTGATGCTTTATATAATGTGTTGTTGAAATGAGAGTCTTTTATCAAGGGTATTTTGTATGGGAGAGAGCCAGGTGAGTTTTTGGTTATTGATGGGGACATCAAGATTTATTCATATTCTGTTGTGGGAGAAAAAGACGACCTGTTTTTGTAGTGCTCGAGACACCAGAAGGGGCTCTTTGTTTTGAGCTAATGTAGCTGTGTGATCTGCATACATGAAAAGAATCATGTTGAATGCCTTGGGGATGTTGTTTATGTACACTGAAAATAAAGTTGGGCCTAAAATTGAGCCTTGGGCTACTCCTGTATCAATTTTTGTAATTTTTGAGTGGGTATTATTGACTCTCACCTCAAAAGTTCTATTTTTTAGGTAGAAATTGAAAAGTTTGATTAATGTAGGGTTGGTTTTAATTTTGATAAGTTTGTAGTGCAGTCCCTCATACCATACTCTATCAAATGCTTTTTAATGTTAAGGAAAAGTATACCTGTTGATTTTCCATTATTTAATCCGGACTTTACATGTTCGATGACACGGAGAAGCTGGTGTGATGTGGATAGTTTCCCCCTAATGCCATGTTGTTCATGGATCAGGCTATCATTATTATTTAGATGGTCATTAAATCTATTAAGAATTCTTTTTTCTGCTAATTTACTAAGAATACGCAAGAGGGATATGGGACGATAACTATCAGGGAGGTTTGGGTCTTTTCCTGGTTTAATAATGGGAGTGACAGAGGCATTTTTCTAAGGCTGAGGGAAATGCCTTATAGTGATGGTATCTCTTATAATTGTAGTTATTTGAAATATTGTTTTTTAAAGGCAGTTCTTTAATCATTTTGTTTGTTACTCCTTCCCTTCCCGGTGCTTTTTTAATTTTCATTTCCTTGATGTATTTAACAATCTTTGATGGGGGGGGGTGAGAAAATATTATCGTTGTTAAGATACTTGTGAATGATGTGAATGCCTTTATTGTCAAAATTTAGATTTACGATGTTGTCTAGTCTGAATTGTTTTTCAAGGGAATTTGCTAGAACATTTACTTTACCTAGGTCTGAAAGAACGATACTTGCTGGACCTTTAAGTGTAGAAACGGGACTTCTCTTTTTATGTAAAGCCTTGGCCATTCCCCAGTGGGAACCGTCCTCAATATCTAATGCAAAAATAGTATCCTTCCATGATTTTTGTGTGAATTCATTAATTTTTCTTTTAATATGTTTTGAAAATTATTGAGAGTGTTTTTATCAGTGGGACTTCGAGTGAACTTCTATTTCTCCTTCAGTTTATTTTGATGTTTGAACCTGTTCCGAAGTTCATCGCTGATGTAATTGGTTTTGTTTGTGTTAATTGGTTTTGAGACCAGTTTATGTGCTTATAAAAGGTTGTTTGTGAGGAGGGAAACTTTCTCTTTGATTTCAGCTGATGTGTTGGAAGAGGTAAAATTTAGTGTGGTGTTTGCGCTTAAAATTTTATGGAAATGTTCTCAGTTTGTGGAAATATTTCTTTTATTGATTGCATTTTGTATAGATGTTTTGAAGTTTAGAATGATCGGATTATGGTCTGATAAAATTTTGAAAACCAAAGAAACGCAACACAGCCAACAATGAAAATTCTGTGGCTCAGTGCCCACTAAGGAGGTGGCTGTGGTCAAACCGGGGCTTTGATTAAGTCATATTAACCACCTATCAAAGCTTCTGATCAAAAGAGTAGTACCACTGTCAGCTTGTGTTTAAGTCTGTCATTTCTGTAGGTAATTTAGTTGGGAATTTTGAAGTTAATACCTGGTCTCAAGTATGTTTCTTGCTATAATAAAATATCGGGAAAGTGCTTATTTATAAAGTCTCGCAACTCGACAATACAAAACTTGACTCTGTTCTCATTCCATGACGCAATTCTGAACCCGAAATTGGTGTAACCCTTTTATTGAGAGGATGATGGGCATATGCCCTTATAAAAAAAAATATTTAATTTTTCGAAATCATCATCTGTCTGCGTCATTTGATAAGTGACTTTGATAAGGTTGGGGAGTGTGGTAAAGAAAGATCTTAATTCTTTAATTGCCAAAGAAATATGTTTATTTTTAGAATTTGTATTGTTAGAATTTTTAGTTTGATTATTATTTCTATTTTGTTTTGTGGGCTCAGTCTCAGGACTGCTTGTTTTTGCCGGCTCGTATCTACTGTCGAGTGTTTCTTTATTTTTAGATATTTTCTTGTTTTGTGGGTAAGGTGTCACCCTTTTTGGGTTTCATTTTAGGGAAGCTGGGACACCACTGCTATGATCTAATAAGTACACCCTTGCAATTAATTCAAACTGGGTTTGCTAATTTCTCTTTTATTTCGCACTCCCCAGTCTTGTGCTCTTCACCACATTTAAGGCATCTGGGTTTTAGTTAGCAGTTTGGGAGGAATGGTGGAAGAAGTTGTAATTGTAGCACTGGGTAGCCCCAGGTCTATGTTTAAATGAGTCGATGGTTATTTGTATGAATAATAGGTTAGTTAATTTGTATATGTCTGGTGTATTCTCAGATTTTCTGATTTCCACCAAGAACATAGGGAGAGGATTTTTAGTTTTCTTTGGGTAAGTTGTGCAACTTTCTGAACCAAGACACTTTTTTGCTTTAATTCACTTTCAATGTCTGTTGAGGCTAGAAGGCCTTTGGTTACTATTTTAACAGGCCTAAAACTGTCCGGTTGGATAATATAGAATTCCTTGCCCTCAGATTTGAAGAAACTTATTACTCTGTGCTCGGTTAAATTTGAGGGCTGGATTTTGATATACCCCTTGCATGTTTTGCAGAGAATTGGAAGGGGAGAGGTCTCTGGATTTCCTGTAGAATCAGATTGTAGTTTGCTTTAAATTTTAATATTATTGCTTGAATTTTGGGTGGCAGGAGTAGGAGATCCTCCTCAGCCTTTTTAGGGTTGTCTTTCTCCAATGCGGCGAAGCTATTTTTAGTAAGTAAATTGAAGGCTGATATTGTTAAAAGTTATTTTAGAGAATTTAGTTTTCTTTTTTGTAATCTGCTCTTCTTGGTTTGTAGTATTATTTTTATCATTAATTTTTGCTATCACATTTGGTGGACTAATGATAGCATCAGCCACGAGTTTCCTTAATTTATTTACATTATTGGAAATATTGAACAGGCAGTTCTGTTATAGACATGGAAAAAGTGAAGTGATCTCACCTGCTACATGTTTCATGTCCTGCTCCAATTTCTTTCTCTCTAGATCCAGGGCTTTCCATAGTGGCGCACTCGAGAAATTTTTGTTGCGTTCTTCAATAAGTACGAGGATCTTGAGATAGGTCTGTCTGACCTCATTGTACTCAAGCATCTTCTGTAGCCAAGAAATGCGTGTGTATTTCGTTATGACTTTGTCCTTATCAGCTTGATCCGTATCCAAAAGTTCCATTGAATTCATGGGAACAACAGCGCTTTCTTCTCCTGCGCTCATCATTTACTCAAAGACCGAAAAAAGATATATGAGAAATGAAGACCTAAGAAAAACAATTAGTTTCACCACATTAAAAACTACATTTCAAAAAATAGTCGAAGAATGTGTTGATAATTTAGAAAATATTGACAATGCCTCATTACAGGGGGGGGGGGAAACTATGATCTTAATCCTTACTTATGTAGGCCGAAAAATATTCTTTATTCTAAATAATTATCAAAAACTTCAAGCTTCAATTACAATTACACAGCAATCAAGCATCAAATTTCTGTGAAATTCAACCTTTACTTAAGAATTAAGCATCATGAAGTGAAAAGGTAAAAAAGAAAATCTATCTTGCTTTAGCACATTTGTAAGTTAAATGAAAATATAATTCTATTAAATGAAGGTAATTTTTTTAAAATTAATTTAAATTTTAAAGGTAAAACAATAAAGAAAGAAAAGGCACATTAATTTTAAGTAATGTATAATAATTGCTGTGTACTTGGAAAAAGACTGAATTTAATTTGGAAGGAAAGGTGGAAAAAGAAGAAAGATTAGAGTCAGATTAGATTATAAAAATTAATTTGATAATTTCAAAGGTTTTCATTAATTTTTAAATGTTACATGATTTATACAAAAGAAAAATTTCTGTGAAGAAGGAATTGTCAGGTCACTCAATGTTGGGAGTAGAAATTTGAAAAGTTCGATTTTTTTTGTATAACTGCTCATTTGGTTCTTTCCTCTGGAGCATTTTTAGTTAGAAACAAAGGGGATTGATTATTTTATAGAGTTGATATGGTAATTTGTGCCAACACAACTGCAGCACTTAGCAAGTATATCCATAGGTTTATTGAAATATTTTTAGTTTTATGTTTTAAATTACATTTTAAATAATTAAGGGCAAAATTTTGCTCTTGTGCAAAATTTTGAAGGGGTATAGACATTTGTAACTTTTGTATTTTAAAGAGATTTAGTTTATTTTTTAAATATTCTTTGTGATTAATTGAAAAAAAAAAGTTTTTATTTTGAGGAGTATTTGGTAGTTACATATGGAAAAGAGGCATTTGAATATTTGTTTTGTCATTCTGAAGAATATGACAAGATTCTTTGGTAAAACCCTTGTCTTGCATGATTTCAGTAAACTTGGTATCTATTGCTAAGCTATGAATGACTTTTTGATTAATTTTTCATTTGTTACTTTACACATGTGTGTTGCAATTTGGTTATTGTAACTACACAATCTGACAATTTTTCCAACTCTACTGTAAGATGTATAAATCTACACCAAATATATTCCTCCAATCAGAATTCAGTCATCTAATCAGTGCAAACTTTCAGCTTGTGTCTCAGAGAGTTTAAATGTTCTCTCATTTCTACGTTCTTTCAAATGCTGTACCTCAAATGATTAACTATAACTTCACTCACCAAAATGTTTTACTCTTAAAAGATAATTTTCATGCTGTTAACCTTGTGAATTAAATATTAAATAAATTTTGGAATTTTTTAAAAATATATTTAATTATTCAGAAGCTATATGTAAGGTATTCTTCAACACATCAATTTGACTTCTGGGCAAGCTTGAAACCGCATGTTACTAATGCTCAGTATCACCTTATTGAAGATCAAGGTTCGAGAAAATTAGGTACTCCAACAGCTTATTTTCTGTGTAATTCTCCTTTTTTTTTTTGCATAAAAAAGTTTTTGCTTTTTTTTTAAATTTTAATATTCTGAAATGAATTTTAGTAGAATTAAAATATAATTTTGTTTCTGATTTTATGATGGCTAGTTGTTTAGGTTGGATGAATATTGGAGCTTATAGTCCTTGCAGCTTTTAGTCTCTAGTCAATAAGTTGTTATATGATTTGCTTCAGCCTGTTACTTGCCCATCAATATACAAAATTAATTTAAAATTTAATATTACATTGCCTCTTAAAAAGATTTAATAGCTAGAAATATTAAATTTAGAAAAATTCTTAAATTTAAGAGAAATAGAGAAAAGAATTGCTATTTTCGTATCAGTAGAGAAATTTAATTGGCAAGCCAATCAAGGAGCACCTTTTCACACTGGCGAAAAACCAGAGAGGAAACAATTTCTTAACCATTTGGGAACAGTTAACTCGAGATCTAGCTATCCTATTGGTCGAGTGTGTTCTGCCCTAAGGGCTTATAATAGTTGAACAGGGAATAGATTAAGATTTTGAATTTGGGATAGAAGTAGTGGTAATATTAAGGCGGGGAAACTGAAAAATTAATAAAAATGAATTTTGAAGTAAAAAATTTCTTAGTCTATACAAATACATTTGCCTAAAGTACATTTTTCATTTCTTTTAGCTAGTTAAGAGGCTTTCTATTGTTTCAAAAATTTGTTTGTTTGGCTTAACTTTTGATTCACTTGTTAAAGTTTTCCGGCAACGGTATAAATTTACGAGGTTCCTAATTTAAAGTTATAAATTTTACCCTCTCTTCAGAATTACTATTTTAAAAATCTTTAATTTAGTGGAAGTTCCAGAAGTTATTAATTTGCAATCAATATTTAATTGGATCAGGACGCAAATGTCCGGGAATCACTATGTGAGGGTCACCGATATTTGCTGGCGGTGAAGGATCAGGGAGCGTGTCCAAAAACTGGGTTTCCCCCTCACTTTCTAAGTCTTATGGAATTTAGAGAGGAGGCTCTTAGAATTTACTAAAATTTAATAATAAAATATTTGCCGCGCTTGATGTCATATTTTAGAAATGTGAGTTCTTGACACAAACTAGTGAAATGAAGGTGATTAATGTGTAAATTCAGACTAAGGTTTTGATATCAAAATTAAAATGTAAATTAATAATTATTATTATAGATTTAAATCTAAGGCAATCACTGCAAGCTATCGCGAGAGTGCTCAATGTAGCATTGGTTTGTAAAGAAGATTAATGAGATTAAGTCCTACAGTTAACGCGTAGGATTCAAAACCCGATGAGTTACTGCTGAGTTCTCAATCTTTTTAAAACGGGAAAAGCTGGTATGTGTGACATAGAGAGATCTAGGTCTTTAAGCTGATGATGGTATTTCGGCAGAATACGCCGGCATCTTTTGTAGTAATTCATTGGGAGTTTGAGGTATCCTATTGAAAAAGTTAGTGAATTGCTTTTTTTTAATAAAATTTAACATGGGTTCAATTTTTAGATTCTTGTGCAGGACTTCATTTCGGGCAAACCAAGGAGTATTTGCGGCCTTCCTGAGATGAATGTTTTGAAAGACGTGCAGTCGTTTCAGACATGTAGTTGTGGCTGCCGCTTAGATGGGGGATATGTACATAATAGGTCTCAATATTGATTTATAGAGCAAAAGTTTGTTACTGATCGCCAGCTTGCTCTTGCTAGAAATCAAGCGAGTAAGAATCCTACGCATTTCAACTGCTTTTTGATAAACAGTTCACATATGTTGGGCGAATGTTAATTTTGCCTTTAAAATTAACCCTGGGTACTTTTTAGTAACCCAGGGAACGGACTGGTAAAAAATGGTGACAGCGAGCAAATTCCTTAATCACTGTTGCTTTGTAAAGAAGAGGCCTAGCTCTTTTGGGTGCATTGATTTTAAATTTTCCAGTCTGTGAGCTAGAGCTGTAGACGAAAGATATACTTCTTCAATCTATTTATAATTTTCCGATTGCAGATGTTTTTGGTTATTATTGCAGTGTCATCAGCACACATAGCCATATAGATGTTTTCAGGATGTCGTTTACATAGAGAGAAAATAATAAGGGAGAAAGAATTCCCCCTGAGGATTGGCCTAGGGAATAGGGACTACGTTTACTACACGAACCCTGAAACTGTGGGAGTCCAGGTACGAGTGAATAATTTTGATGATTTGGTCCAAATACCCAAGTCCCATCAACTTGGAGATAAGCCCTTCATGCCAAATTTTATAAAAGGCTTTGGCTATGTCCACAAATAATATACCTGTGATTTGATTCTTTGAGAAGCCATCTTGGACCAGCTCAGTAACTCGCAGTTACTGTGGAAAACTTTGGAACAAAGCCATGCTACTTTGGAATAATAATAGTTATTCCTGGCTAAGCAATGCTGGTTCAGGTGTTACAGATGGACGATTTCGTATGCTTTATATATTCTGGGAACTGAGTAAAGATATTGGACGATAATTTTGAGTGTTTTCAATAATAATAATTTGGTTTTAGAATGGGACTACCACGGCAGTTTTACAATTTTTTTTTTGTGGGAGGGGGATGACAATTCTCTATGAGCATATTAAAGAGCAACATTATGAAGATGAATTTTAATAGGTGATTTTTAAGGATGCGCTTTGGAATTAAATCCAATCCAGGCACCTTTTTTTATATTTAATTTTTATTTGAATTCCCGAACTTTGTTGGTTTGAATGCAATGCAGATCAAGGCAGGTGGAGAGGTCAGAAAATATTTAATTTCGCGGTAGTTGGGGTCAGGGTACCGAGAATTATCTAAATCTGTGCTGGGTTCAAATTGACTCTGAAAGCTATCTGCTAAAACTTCCGCCTTTTCAATAGGAGTTGCAGCGATATTATCAAGGGCTTTCCGAAGGGGCGGAAAAGTCTTCCAGGTCGTCCTCCTAAGTGTATTAATGTTTTTCATGTATTTAGTAAAAAGAATAAATACATAAAAAATATTTAATTGCTGGAATATTTTTATAGTAATTCTTATAAAGAATATTATTTCTGATCTTTAGCAACATTAAAAATGTTAATATTTGTATTTAATTACATTACTGCATATTGTAATTGATATGTAAATAATATGAAATACTAAGTATTCATTGACTTGTGAAACATACATCATATTTACCACAAAAGAATTCTTAAACCAATTATATGATTGTATATAATCTCTCAATATTGAAATGAAATTCTTTGAAATTAGATTATTCGTTATAATTTATTTTGCATATTTTTATTTATTCTTTGATCAACAATCTTTATGTGATTTGATATATGTATGAAACTATAATACTATGTAAAACATTTAAGAAAATAAAATGAGTAAAAATATTAAGATTTGTTTGAAGTATACATGTATGCTTGATTTTCAATAGCATGTGGATTCTTTTTGCAGGAGTATTTTGGAGCAAGCAATACCAATTGATAATGTTTTTTCCATATTGCAAAATCTTGTTGAGAGAAAGGTACATTTTATTATAATCAATGTTATTGAAATCAGTTTCAGATCTTTAAATATGAATCGATCTACTTGTATAAAGTATATATTTTAATGGAAATTCCATACTTGAATTGAATCTTGTGTAGTTGTACTATTTTCATGCTAATAAGTGATTTTTTAAAACATGTAAGCATTAGCATAAGGTCATGAAATGTTTCATTGATTTGAAATGAAACTGAAAATTCATGTCCGTACACATTAATTTTTTGAAAAATGTGTTGAAAGTTATACCATATAAATAATTGATAGCAGTTTTCTTTTAAGAAAGATAAAATGTTTTTGTTTTTTTTTCTTTTGGATGTCGCAAACTAAATTTTATTTGTCGAATATCACATAATGCAGTAAATTCTAATTAATTGCTTTTCAAAAAATCATTTGGTAAATTGGTTTTTATTTTTTCTTCTTTTAAGTAGTTTTTTATTTGCTGCTTTTGTAACTGCAATTTGCAGGAATAGTTTTGAAATTTCAGACTGAGATCTGGCGATTTTAAAACTTTCACCTTTCCAATAAATGAATCCAAATTCCAGATGTTTCATGGTGAGGATTTGTGATTGATACAAATTAAGTGTAACATGTATAAAGCTCTGAAAAATGCAGTATATGTATGAAATGTTGGTTCAAATCGGAATAGGGTGCCCCCTAGGAGATGGCGACTTCCTGGATAGCTTGCCAAATGTGTGCGACTTAAGCATTGAGTATACTTAGGGTTATCATGACCTAAATCGCCAATTATAGTTTCCAAAAGTCGCCAATCGCCTAGGGGACACCCTATTCCCGATTTGATCCGAAATGTTAATATCTTTTCCAATTATGGTCTTCAAAAAAATTTATGTGCATATCTTTATATATCAGAAGGACAGGACTTTTATTAAGTCTGAGAATTAAATCTGAGTAAGAAAACAGTGTGCTTTCAATAAAATGCTTCATTCATAAAAAAAAAAACAATATAAGTAATCTTATTTCCTTTTTCTTCAACAATGTGCTTTCAATAAAAGCAAATGAAATTTATTTCTCTCTTAATTGAATCTTTAAGTGTTTATATATATACAAGCAGAATCCGTCTAAATATTGTAAATGTGATTTAGAATATATGCAAGATTCAAGTTCAAATTTTATTCTAACTCTTTTTAAAGAATATAATCAAAAAGTAGCAACTATTTTAATATGCATTGTTTGTATTAACTGCAATTTTCAACTTTACAATACATTTAAACTTAAAAAGACTTCCATTTTAAATACGTTGTAATATTTTACTCAAAATTTTTTGCATGCATTATTTTAACAATGTTATCTTATACGTGTTTAAATAGTTCATGCTCTATTTACTGTATAAGTTGTAAAACTTACTGATTTATCATTAATATTGAATTATTTAATTTTGAGTGAAAATGAACATTTTATGTAAGATTTAAAAAAAATGTTTAATAGTATTGTATTATTAATTATTGAACCATAGCTATATATAACTACTTTTTTTATTCTGATGGTAGTTTCCAGTTACAGTGTATTTAAGTCATCCAAGTTTCTTAATATTTGGTTATATAAAATTTTTGAATATTCTTTTATGATAATTTAAGTGTTTAAAATTAATTCAAAACAAGTGATACTGTAAAAAAAACAAAAACAATAAAGGCTTTAAATTGCAATAAAAATCATGTTGATTATCAATTTTACATATTAACTCATTTTAGAAATCAACAGTATTAATTCATGTACATAATAAATATGTTCAAATTTTCTTCGCATTTTAGGTTTATCATGAACAAAACCTGCTTGAGGCACTAACTAGGAAAATAGAATCCTGGTCATCAATATGCAAAAAAAGTGTAAAATTCACTAAATTATTGATAAGTATATTATTAGTATATGGATCTGAGGTAAGATATCATGTATCATTTAATTTTATACATTACAAAAATGTTACTTCATTGCTTTCCTTGATTATTAGGTTTCTATAATACTTCTACAAATTTATGAATGAAATCACATTTAATATGGGGTCTATTTTTTTTTCAACCTTTAATATTACTGTTTATTGATCAGTCAGGTTATACATCACCAATCAATTATAATCAATTGAAGCTGTGTGTAAGGCTCTAACATAAGCAGAAAGGAATAGTACAGCAGAAATACATTGTAGAATGAATTGTATTTATGGGGCAAAACTTTACAAGTGATGGTGTGAAAGAATAGCGCTAAAAATGGTCGAACTGAAGTTCATAAAATGATAGGTATAAAATTATCACTTGTTGAGCAAGTTGATTAAGTGATTCAACAGACTGAAGTTTTTGTCAGTGAATTTTCCAGATACTTCAAGGTCAGCTTTATATATGATCGTGGCGAAACACTTATATTACTACAAACTTTGTGTTAAGATTCCTAAAATATTGCCCCAGGAAGCATGGTGTATGCCATCAGCTTTTTCTCTTATGTTATGCTGATGAAGGGGAAGAAAAATAAATCATTGCAAGAGATGAAACTTAATTTCATTGTAACAATCTAGAATTGAGAGAACAATAGCCTCTTCACCTCTTTCAAAAGCTGCAGAGGGTCTTGGAGGATAGTACTTACTCACCTATGAAGAACTTCAAAATGCAGCGGAAACCTTCTGCAACACACAGGTAGCAATCTTTCGCCAAAAATGATGTGAACTATATAAACTTGGATAAGTACATGGATTTTGAATCAACTTTATTGAAAATGAGCAAATTTTAAGTTTCAGAGCATATTGCACTTTATTATGTCAAAGTTTCCGTGCATCTACAAGCTTTCGAGGAACAGCCCTGGATCAAGTGATATGAAACATTTAAGTATGAAAAGAAATAAAAATTAAGAATTAAATATGTTCATCTCTCCTTTCACGATTCAGAACATTATTCCATTATATACTTGTAACTAACTGCTCCTTACAACCTTTAAGTGATGTGTTGCATAGTATTAAATAAAAGTAAGAAATTTACTTAAACATATTTAAGTTCCAAGTGTATCTAGGAACAAATGTACTTAGTAATCCTCTAAAAACTTTTTAGAAGTATTATTTGTAAGTTATATACACTTCAAAAAAGACTTATACTGGAAGGGAGGAGGACTGCAATTGTGATGCTAAAATTACATTTATAAAATGCACAACAGACTTCACCTAATAATGAAAAATATGGGCTTGATTTTCATTGTTTCTTGCTCCTCATAAACATTTGTTTTAAAAATTACTGAGAAAAAACATTTTCTTTTTAAGTATTTATAAAAAGTACTTTCAATTGTTAAATATTGGAAAATAAATTAAAAGTGATTATAAATTCAATAATAGCCTTGATTTTTTTCTAAGTTTGTTAATTGTTGCAATCTTAATTTTACTTTCATAAATAAATGAACTAGAAGAGAGATATTTGACTGAAGAAATTGATATTCAAATATTCATAAAACTATTTGTTGAAATAATTATTAACAAGTTCTATTAATACTTTGAATTTACTGAGAATATTTGTTTTTTACAGCTAGATCAACAGCAGATTACAGTGTACCATGATGCAATAAAAATCAATGAAACTGTAACAAAGAGAGCAGCTGAAAATGTGTTAAAGAAATTGAAAATGTAATACACAAAATAGTACGTACTTTTAAAAAAAAGAGAAAATAAATTTCTTTGGCTATGTTTATTATGATAGAGCCAACTTTAAGACAAATATACATATAACATGAAAATGATCATTGTGATAGGATGTTATAATTAGCCTATTTAACTAGAAATGTTTCAAACTGTTACAGCTTCTTCTGATGCATTGTTTTCATCATCTTTTTCTATTTTAATTTTTACATCATTTTCTTGATTTTGTGAATTCATAGCTGCTGATGAATCAGGTTCCTAAAAAGCAATAATTTATGATAAAATTAACTTAATTAACAAAGCAGATTTATTAATTTTGGGCAATTTTGATATCAGAACATATATTTATATGCAGTTATTAAAAATAAGCTTTCAAGAATATAAAAATTTTCTGCTTTAAAAACTCTTGCAATTAAAACAAATTAGATTTTATTGTGTTTGTCATTAATTTGAAATTAGAAATTTTAGCCATAGATAAAAACTCATTATTTACAAATAATTTAACAAATACATTTCACATGGGTTTTAATTTTTACGTTTTCCATATTCCATTAATACTTTGAATTACTATCAATGTTGATATGTTTTTTGTTTTATAACTAGTTCAACAGCAGATTATGATATACCATGATGCAATAAGAAACAATGAAATTGCAACTAAGAGAGCAGCTGAAAACATGTTAAAAAAAATAAACAAAAATGCTCTTAATGTTAAGAAGAAAAAAAAGAAAAACCTAGGTTACATGAATGAATTTAGAAATTATGCATTTTAATCTGGGAATTACAAGCATGATATTTATACCAACATTGCCTGAATTACAATTTGATGAATTAAGTACCATTTTTGAACCTTATAAACTAATTAATTCAGCTCAAATAAAGTCATGATACTGAGATCTGAAAGAATTAATGCTTTGAAAATGAAATCAGCCAAGTTACATGTGATCTTTGGAAGACAAAATACATTTTATATAAAATTAAGATGAAACCCAAATAGAATATTGAAGTTATAACTATGTAAAAATTTTCTATATCAAATTAAAAGCAAGTGATCTGCAAATCAATAAAATAACTTGTTAAAAAAATTAAATATTTATGAATTTCTGGCAGAATTATTTAATTTAGAAATAAATCAGTAATTTAAGATTATACTTAGATTAATAAATGATTACTTAAACATACTATGTCATTTTCTTCAGCCAACTTCTTGAATATGGTCTGGTACATTCTTTTCTCCTTTTCAAGTTGTTTCTTTAAATTTTGCATACAGATATTTAAAGTTCTCTTGGCAGCTTTGTTAGATGAATCATACTCCAGAACTTTCATAAAATTAACTTTGGCTTTTTCATATTCTTGTAAAGCTAAATATGCCTGTAGAAAATTTGCAGATTTTTAAATGTTCACTAATTAAAAATTTCAATACAATTGTATTTTAAAGAAGAAAAAAACCTGTCTTGATTTAAAATTTAGTTGCAAGAAATACATCTATGATTTAAACAAAAGTATTCATTATACCTTTCCTCTTCGGAAGAAGCCTTTAGGGTTTTTAGGTTCAATTGCTAATGCTTTGTCGCTGTTTTCAATGACATCACCATATCTCTCCATTTTCAAATAACATGCCGCAAGATTCAAATATCCAGCTGTTAGAAGGGCATTTCTTTTTTCCTCATTGTTGGGTTCCATTTCACTTACAGTTTCCGCTTCTGTTTCGTATTGGAGGTAAGAAATAATTTTTTGGTAAAACTTTACAGCCATCTCAAATTTACCTTTCTATAAATTGAATTTAAAAAATAATTATTTTTCAGTTAATTAAAAAAGGAATACTTAATCACAACTTAATAGTTTATTTTAGCACACAAAAGAAAAGTAAGGAACATTAACTTGTGATCAAGTTTTCTTCAAATAGGAATAAAACATCAATAATAAATTTTTTGAATATATAAAAAAAATTCTAAATAATGACATATAATGCAAGTAAATAAGGATAAAGTTATATAAAATATGTACATACTATATTTAAAAGTAACAGAAAAAAAATTTCTAAGACAAGCTTATTATTATCAATGAATATGTATGAACTTAAAAAGTATAACTTCAACTCGCAACATATATGGTGGAAAAACTTAGAATCTCATTCAAAGATGATTAATTTAAGTATTAATAAATAAGCATAAGAGTAAAATTTTAAGCACACAAAAGAGCACCATACACAGAATGTATTCTTCATAAGTTTAAGTTAATTCAACCATTTTGTATCTTAACTTGATCTATTTATTTTCCAAAAAAAATAAATATAAATCTATTTAAAAACTGAGTAAATTGAACATACTTCTATTTGAAAACGGGACACTGAATCAATAACAGAGTTTTACCCTTTCAGGACTGTCATCCCACCTAGGCATCACTGGAGAACTAGCTCAGGGATTGGGCAATGCATATATGGCATTATAAGGTAGAACGTTTTTTTTTAAAGACATCTAAAATGGCCCCTTGTGTTTATTACTTTTGAATTCATCATAGTTTTCGGGTTCTGACCTTCAATTTGCTCACATTCTGCCTTACTTTGGTAAGGCAGAATGTATTAGCAGTAGCTGTTGTGGGGGAAAAGGAGTGTTATGTAAACAAATTGAGCTCAGCTTTTTAAATTTGCACGTGATATAAACATACACATTTCTGGTTTCCCCCAAATGCTTTATTTTATTAGTTTTTGCCACGATATATTTATTATTTTTTCTTAAGTGAGTTTTACCATCAACATTGTTATTCGAAGCATTCGTGAAATATAACCTTTGGATACATTTCACATACTTTCCTTTTTCTTTCGAAAAGCCTTGATTCCAGTTTATTATGACAAGAAAGTATTGTTCATCAGAGGAAGAATATACTCACATGGTCAAGGAGCCAATTAATGATGCAAGCATGATTAATTTTCTTAAAGGTTAGAAAACAATATTTTTAGTGATTCTGATGTGGACTTTTTATGAGACTAAAAATACTCTGCGCTTCAAGAATTACCACACTCAAAAGTTTTGTTACTTCTTCTTGTAAATAATATTTCTTATAAAGTTTATTAATGTATTTTGTCAATTAAAACTTCAGATTAATTTCAATAGTGCTTTTAAAAATTATTTCTCAAAATAATCTTTTGTACATATATATATATATATATTTGTAAAATATATAGGAAAAAGATTATTAAATGCATATTTTATCATATATGACAGCTTAAGTAGTGATAAAATGGTACCAAAAATTACAAAATTGAACTTAAACTTTTTTTTTACATTATTTTTTTTCTTCCCCCTTACAAAAGTTGGATTCTTTGGTTTAGCAAAGCAAAAACAACTTCTTTCGACTATCCTCTGCACCAAGTGAATGTTATAAAACAAGGGACACCATCTCGAAAGGGTTAAAAGTGAAATTTATTTATCACAATATATAAATTATTCTGGCATAGAATCATTAATGATTCACCTGGAGTAATATAGGAGTGTCAGTTATTCAGAATAATGCTCTATTTTTAATTGGAGAAGGAAGGAATGAATTCCTTTCAAAAATAATGTAAAATATTAAGGTATCTCTTTTGATCCTCTCCCATTCTCTAACCTGGCTGAAAAATACTGATGTATTGATGCTCATCATAATTACATTATATTTATTTATATAATAATAAATAAATTGTAATTATAACATTTTTCTGATTTATTTATATAATTATAACAGTTTTCTATCAAAAATGCTATTTCAATTGAAGAAAGGGAAAAAAGTCATTCAAAAGTTATGCTGAATTGAAAAAACATTACTAGGGTGTTTAACAAAACTGAATACAATGAATATTAAGTTACTTCGAAATAGTTGTTTCCCTTGGTTTTAGCGATATCAGATTCTTCAAGTTTTTCCTCATAACTCATGTTCCATTTCTCTTTTTCCTGAAAAGAAAAGCAAAATTTACATTTTGATTAAAAATTTAAAGAGTAAACAGTAAAAAAATTTGACAATTTTTAACATACTATTTTTCCAATTACATTAAAATATTACTTAATTTTCATAAAATACATGCAAATTCCTTTTAACATAAAAATCCAATTAAGAGATTCATTTCTACCAAAAAAATGAAAGGGGAAGGGAAAACCCATCAAAAACATGGTGTAATACTATTAATATGAATTTAAATACAAAAAGAACGTATGTTATTTGAAAATGACAAACAATTTTGATTATCACAGCATACTAGAAGATTTTGTAAATCATTATGTCTTTATTACAAATATATTTTAGATCGGGATTTAACACCAATGCTTTCTTAATGCATTAATGTTTTCATTCTGAATAATTTTCTTTCACAATCAAAATTCATATTAATTTTGCAGTCTCTCTTAACCCCTAATTGGGAATCATGTTTAGACATCCCTGAATCGATGATAGAATCTGTATACACGTTTTTTTCCCCCTCCAAAGGGAATGAGTCTGAAGACTTTGTTCCTGTAGATCTATGCTCAGCATTCCATCTAATGTAACTTTTTACTCAGGAAAATAAATGTGAAAGCATTAAATGTGTTAATGATAACATTAAATCCTAAAAAATATATAATTTCTCTGGTATCAGTAAATAAGAAATATTTTTTGTACTTTTTGAAAGAACTATCCAAATCTTAAATATGAAGGGAAAAATTTAATGATACTTGATACTTCCCAATAAATTAAATATATTTGTCTATGATTCTAAACAAACTTTGTTATTGTTATACATCATTTTAAAACATTACTCTTAATTACTTATTACATTACAAACATTTTAGAGAAGATTACAGCATTAGTAAATGTACTTAAAAACACAATGTCTTACCTTTTCAAAAGACTTTAATGTTACATCATATTCTACAGTCACATTAGAAGGTACATTAAACTCGTCACTGCCCTCAGTGCCAAAAGCATACTTAGGAGATAAAATAATCTTGGATCTTTCTCCCTTTTTAAAATTTTTTAAAGCAATTTCAAGTCCATCCACAATACCAATGTCACATCCATCACCTAATTCAAACCTTACATCTCGTTCATCAAATTTCTTGCCATTGAATTTTCCACTAATGTGAGCTGAAAACATAAATTAATTCTAGTAGCCTTTTCAGGAAATAATTTTGAAACAGGATAACAATTTTAAAATTAAACTTAATGTCATGATGGTTGTCTTAGTAAATGAATCAAATATCTTTCATGTGAATCTAATTGCACTGCACCAAAAATTTTACACAAACTATACAGCAAAAAATTTTTACATTTATCTAAATGAAGAAAATGCTTATAAAATACTTTTTATAAAATAATAAATGTTTGACAGTTGTGCATGAAATCAAATTATTATAAACATGAACTCTATCTTAATTAAATTTCAGACAAATTTTGTTAGAATCTAGAAATTCTTCAATACAAACTACTTACATAACATTACCAGGCTTATTATTTGAATTTTGAAAAAAAGATAATGAATAATAATACAGTAAACCTTACAAAATTGAACAATATATACTTTTTTATTAACATTCCAATCAAAAACATTCTTTCATATATTATTAAAGATAATTCATGAGAGAAATAGAACTTTTAATGTAAAAAGTTTTCAGACAAAACATTAAACAAATTATCATTCAGAATCAAATACCTTCAATATTAGCACCCTCAGCAGGGGAAATATATCCTTCTCCTTCCTTCAGAATTGATCTCAGTATGCCATTATCTTTATTGGGACTCAAATCTTCCATCTGCCAATTAAATAATTCTACTTCAAATATTAATGTAGCATTTTCAGGAATTTTTGGAGGACTTCCTTTACTACCATAAGCATAATCAGGATGGCAAACAAGGATACATTTTTCTCCTTTTTTCATTGTAGCAACACCAATATCCCAGGCCTTTATAACTTCACCTAAAACATTTCATGGTTCATTCAAAGTAATGAAAATAATTCAAGATAAAAACCAACGTTTTTATATAGTGGCAAAGTTTATTAAGAAAAATTATTGAAATATTAGTTAAAACTGGTCACAAATATCTAAATATTGCATTGTTAGGCAAGTAAGAACGGTTCCCGAAATTTCAGAGTTCTAGCTTGATAGGAAGTTGGTTAATTTAACGATAGAAAATTTGATGACACACTGATACACACACACCAAGTGAAATACAGAAAAACGTTAAAAGTAACTAAAATTAATTAATTCATCCGGTAAATTAATAAAAATGGTTGGAATGCAATTTAACCCAATCACTCTTGTCGACAAGAATTATTTGGCAGTATTTTGCCAAATGTGGCTACCCTGATCCGTTTTACGGACTTAACGTTCAGCCAAACAAAAAAATCGCCAAGTTTGGTGCCAATTTTTGAAATTGTGCCAAGTGGTTGGGATAAACTGCATTATTGAAGAAAATACTAGCTAAAACTTGACGCAAATGTCTAAATATCGCATTATTAGGCGAGTGAGAACGATTCCCAAGGTTTCAGAGTTCTAGCTTGATGGGAAGTTGGTTAAATTAACGATCGAAAATTTTATGACACACACACCAAGTGAAATTCAGAAAAACGTTTTAAAAAAATGTTTTCTAAAATATGGTTTATGATATATGACAATCATTACACACAACATGGGGAAGGGGAGTGATAATTTATCCTATAAGTTCAAGATTTTATGTCCTTTTAAATATCTAATAATTATAAGAATTTTACAGTTAATAATTTTGGAGGAAATTGATGATAAATGATTATAATACTTTAAAATAAAGAGGCTTCATAAAATTTAGAATTTTTCTTTACACGTATGCAATAAGTAGTAAGTTATTTTAACAGGTGTAGATGATGAAAACACTTACTTTAAAAATGATAAGAGCTAAATTTATATTTATATATTTTACTTTAAATACTTCTAAGCCAAATGTTAATGCAGCAAAGTCAATGAATTAACAGATCAAACCAAATTTTTATAAAAGTATATTCTTCAAGTTCTTATTCTCGGAGGAGGTTTCAAACGATGTTCTGTAATATTTATATGCTATAATACATAAATATGAATTTTTTTTTACGGATTTACCTTCAAACCCAAACAACATTTGACCATTCCAGCTTATTAAATAACAATTACAGTATTCTATTGTATATATGTTCAAATATTTAGATGACTACAAAAGTTAAAAGGCTTTTTTGGTTAAATTTTGGTAAAAGAATGAGTAATAAGTTAATTCAAACCTCTTTCAAAGAATTACTAATTTAGCTACAAGAAAATAGTAAATGTTAATTTTAAATAACACTTAATGTGACATTTTACAGTGTTCTAGACAGAACTTTATGCATATGTGAAGCATTATGGAGGGCAGTTTTATTTGTAAACATATTCTAGTCATTTGTGTATCAATTTGAGATTTATCAAGAAAGAGTATATAAAAATTTCCCCCAACAGTTTTCTATGTAGAACAAAGAACTTTCGTAAACTGCAGTTGAAATAATTCAAGATAAAAACCAACATTTTTATATGATGACAAAAATGTTTATTAAAAAAATTATTTAAATATTAGTTAAAACTTTGTAAAAAACCTCATATCTCTCTCGTCTTTGAGATCACTCTCTCTGCGAAATTCAATATATCTCCAATAGATGGCACCAGGTTACTACACAAATTACTTTACTAAAAAAAATTATTGAAATATTAGTTAAAACTTGTCGCAAATGTCTAAATGTTGCATTGTTAGGCGAATTAGAACGATTCCTAAAGTTCCAGAGCTCTAGCTTAATGGGAAGTTGGTTAAATTAACAATCAAAAATTTGATGACACACACACCAAGTGAAATTCAGAAAAATGTTTTAAAAAATCCATGCAATTTTTACATTTTAATAATGCGTCACAAAACTCTTTTGTAAGCTTAAAACAAATTTAAAAATCTCATGGAATGTATAAATACCTCAATTCGGAAAATAATTACCTTTCCCAAGAGTAAATTCAAACATTTCTCCACGATCAACACTAGAATCAAATTTTGTACCATCCATCAATCTTCCAGTATAATGAACAGACACCCTGTTTCCCTTACAAGGTGTGTCATTCCCTTCTCCAGTAGTAATTATTTCTTTTAGTACTCCTTTATCTCGTGCCTCAGTTATATCTAGGGCATTGGGTCCAGGAACATAAGGTTGCTGATTTTCAGTCTCCATTTTTTCAACTTCTATGCTCATAACAGCTAATATATCTATAGTAAAAATATATGAACAAATAGTATTATTTAGGTGCATTATAATACACAATTACAATGCACTCATTTTTAAAGCAAATAATTAGCCAAAAACTCACAAATGAAAGTAACCAAGAAAATCTGGCTGTGAAAAAAAAAAATCAAAAAATATAGCTGAACACTTTTATTTTAAAAGTTTCGTCTGATTTCTAGTGATTTAAAACAATAATGAGAGCAAATAAAATTAATTAACAGAATAAATAGTTTGCTTCATCCAAAATTTTTTAATACTAATTAAATGGTAACATTCCCTTTTTAGTAATAAAGCAAAATAAATTTTGAATCAATGTTTAGAAATTAATTTTACCTTTTCCTAACAATTATTTTGAAGATTATAAAGCATAAATTCAACTAGTATTTTTTTTTAATACAACATTAAATTTTTATTCATTAATACAACTACATGAATTGTAACAAATGGCTACAGATTCTGATTAAAAACAACATGTTCATATAATGTTCTAATCAGAAATTTCTTTCAATTGACATTACATTTCTACTTTAATTACAAATTTTTATTGCAATTACATAAATAGTTTTTTAAAAAAAATTAGAAAACTTCACAAATTTGTCTGAGAATATTATTATTTCTTAAGATTAGAACAATAAGTGTTGATAAATAAGCATACTGCATACAAAAAAATTAAGTAAAGTTATAAAAGATTGAAAGATGGATCAAATTACTAAACATATTCAACTATTACAATTCGAAACAAATGGCTCGCATAAATAATCAATTGTACTTATGTGGCAATGAAAAGATGTTAAAGAATGAATACTGAATGCAACACAATTTTATTTCAACCAATTAATACAGAAAAAACCCTACATAGTAATTATGTTTAATTATGAATTATATTGAACCAAAATATAAAACGGTCACAACCTATTTTGATGGATGCTAATATTCACGTCAATGATATTTCCTTCCGATCAAATAAAAATATAAATTTCATTAAATGAAAGAAATTACAAATAATATTTTAGAGAGAACTATCAAACGCGCAAATAAAAAAAAATGAAGGAAACATGGAGTATTAATTGATATAACTAACTCTTCCACAAAACTAAGAATGGAAAGCTTTCTTTGTGTTTTTAAAATAACATAAAAGTAAAACTTATCAGAAAAATTCAAAATAGCGATTAAAAATTCAAATATGCATAAAATGCACATATCTTTCTTAAAATAATTGCTAATAATATCAAATATTAATGCATAATACTATTAATAATTAAAAACGTATAATGAAACGCAAAGAAACAATTCAAGTGAATTAAAATCAATTTAATACTTCATTCAAAATAAAATCAACTATTCAGTAGATAACATTAATACATGGTTATACTTAAAATACACACTCACAGACCAACTGAAAACGATCGAAGAAACAATGGAAAATTCGTTGCAGAAGCCGCAAGAACTTTCTAGATCTGCCGCAAATCACTTCGTTCCAACAAGAAAATAATGAGTATATTCTGAGAAAAGAGGATGGCAATGCTTGATAACAAAAATTATTAATAGCATTCAGGAAATTGGCTCTTCAAACGTGCAAAAGTTACAGGTACTTAATTAACAAATTTTTATTGTTGTTAATTAAAACGTAATAAAAAATATGATTTGTAACCATTATATATAGTTTTTCAAAGAAAGTTTTAGTGAAATTGGTTTGAAGTATGAACTCTTGCATTTAATTGAGTGGCGGAATGGACCTAAACTTTTCGATAATTATTTTTGGAGTTATCATTCAAGGAATTATTTAATACTCCGAATTTCATAATATAATCAGTAGTGTAGCGGGGATTTCTGCGACCCAAACGAACCCCATATTTGCTACCACCTCCTATAGAAATATAAAAAATAACATCATGAATGCATTATGCGCGTAAACGTGAAACGAATGAATTACATATAGTGTAGATAAAACCGCAAAGCTATTGAAAAGTTTAAAATTAAAAAAAACTATCATTTACCTTTACACTCATACATTCAATAAATCTTATAAAACAAACTTCATTTACAAAAACTAACAAATTTAGGTACACGTGAAACTTTTTCAAATTATAAGATAACAATATCAAAGCTGCATTGCTCTTCTAAATTTCAAAAAAATTGAAAAAATTTACACTCCGGGAAATTTATGAAAATAAAGAAGGAAAATGAAACAATAATTCAAGAATTAAGGCTCCCGTCTACCCGCCATTTTGATTTCGTGGACGTAATGTTAATCCTATGGAATTTTGACTTTAATTCTCATATCTTTATTATTCGATCTATTTGAATGCAATAAAGTGCATTTGAAAGAGCAAAAAATAATCAATGCTTCTGTGGAACTACTTTTTTCCTAAGATTCTTAAAAAAAATTTTATTCTTATTTTAATAATTCGTTTTTGAGTTTTCCGGTCTTTAAAGAATATTTTCAAATATTTTTAAGAATCGAATGAAAAAAGTAATTCCACAGAAGCATTCATTATTTTTTGCTCTTTCAGATGCACTTTATTGCATTCAAATAGATCAAATAATAAAGACGGGAGAATTCAAGTCGAAATTCCATAGATTAACATTAAGCTGATGAAACCAAAATGGCGGGTAGACGGGAGCCTTAAAATGCGCATTTGTAGATGAAATTTAACTATACTTTTTATTTTGGCAACTTATTTAATTTAAAATGGAAAATATTTTTGCATATTTAAGAAAGTAAAATAAAATGGACATAATTATTAGTTATTAATCATTTGTAATTATTTTATGTCAATTAATAGTTTAATAACAATATAACTCTCAGTTTTATAGTGTAATAATAATACAATTTTATTTGCAAAATATTAACTCTTAGCAGACTATTTGTTTTAAAATGAATTTCAATGCTGTCTATCCACACTTCTTGGGGAACCTTTACTTAGAGGAGTTGAAGGTTTTTTTCGAAACGCGCCAAGATCGCCAAACAGAGCAATTAAAGTTCCAATGTGGTAGTCATTCAATTGTTCTTACGTCACACACGATGACGTAAGCAAGATTTTTCGAAGCAGGAAGAAAAAAGGCTTTCCTCCGCTACATAAATAAGTTCTATCCAATTATACCTTTTATAATAAATGTATTTTAAAAAATAAATTCTTTGTATCAGTTTTGAACTATGCTACATAAAAAATTATAATATATTTCTTATATTGATAGTATTTCATAAAAATTCCCTCACTAATAATAATAAAAAAAAAAAGCTCCAAATAAAATTATGTATTTTGTAATTCATCGTATTTACAAAAAAAAATACATTCTCTCAAATAAAAAAAAATTTCAAATACAAGTATATATTATGTAACTGATCATATTTAAAAAATACATTCTCTCGTTAAAAAAGTTCTAAATACAATTGTATATTTATAATTGTTCGTACTTAAAAAAAATACATTATCTAATAAAAAAAAAAGTTCGAAATACAATTATATATTTTGTAATTGATCGTATTTACTAAAAAAATACATTATCTCATATATATAAAAGTTCCAAATACATTTTCCAAATTCAAAATGTATATTTTATAATTGACAGAATTTAAAAAAAATTATAATCTCTTACAAAAAAAGTTCCAAATGCAATTGTGTATTTATCATTTACAGTATTTTAAAAAATACTATCTCTCTGATATATATATATAAAGGTTACAAATGCAATTATATTTTTGTATTAATTGCATTTTGAAAAATTAATTCTTTTCATCAGTTTCGAAATCTGCTACTAATAAAAAAGTTTCAAATACGATTATATCTTTTATATTTATTATATTTCTTTAAAAAATGAGTTCTTTAAGTCATTTTTAATCTCGTTTTTCTTTTTAAAAATTTTTACAACACTTTTGGTGAATATTTTAAATGCTGTTAAGGAAATTAAAAATTTAAACAGATTATATGCTTTAGAGTGGAGGAAGTATGTCATGCACGCAGAAAAGGATATATTTACTACATTCCATTATATATAGAAATTACAATTTTATTAATTGACGCATTTTATAATTATTAATATTATGAAAACATATTATTTAATCAAAATGGAAAGCCACAAAGCTGATCAATTTGTGTTCACGACCGCGAAGTACCGTAGTATTCTTTTTCTCTCCCATGGAGCTTACTGTCTGTGCTAAACATGGGTGACGCGCCCCCGGGATACGATAGCGATGTTTCGACGCTCCTTCTTGTCAACCAATTTTACTTTTTTCCGTTTTTCAAACATTTAAATCATAGTTACACCTTTTTTTGCGCAGCATAGCCGTATTTGGCTCTCGCGCTATAAAACTTCACCAACTTTCACTTATCAATTTGTGAGAATAGTAACAAAAAATATAGACTGAATTTCTACAAGTGAGATTTTATTTTTCTCTTTTCTCCTTTGTTTTTTTTTTAATTCTAAAGTAATTATTACCTTTATTTCATAATTGTTCAGATATGAAATTATAATAGAAAAAATTGAAAAAATCATTTCATTTGTAATGTTGATTCCAAGGAAAAAGAAATTCAATAAACTTACTTCATTTAATTTTGGGCATTTTAGATGAAATAATACTACATTTCATTTCGTTCTTCTCTTTCAATATTCCATTTAATTCCTTCGAATAGAATTATACATGTATTGTAAATTTATACAAATAGTCTTGTGTTTCTCAACGGCATTTCTTAATAAGATTTTGTAAAACTTTTATTCTATTTTTAATATTTTTTTTTTTAAATTCAATAGATGTCAAATTTGATAGGAATGTATTTGATTAAGCATTTTGAGAAATGTCTTTAACTATTTTTTAAATAATTTTATTGCGTTCTCTTTACGCTGAATTCAAGTTAGTAAAATTTTTGAATCCACGTCATTTGATTGTAAATGCAAACTGTATAAACTATTCCTTACGGATGTCGTGGATTAGAATTGATTCTGAGAATTTTTAAAGCATTTTTTCAAAAAATAACATAGATAATACATATTCATATTTATGTTTTCTTAATTTTTATTGTTGCAATCAAGGACATTTTTAACCATTTTATAATTATGTAAACATATTAAGAATTTCTACTATTATTTTTTAATTCATATATTAATGATAACTTAACTAGAAAAAAAAAACGTTTATCTTTGTCGTAAAAGCTGACTAAAAATCAAATTGGCAATAAAACTTCAAGACATTAAATTGTAATTTTTGAACTTAAAGTGTGATTGCTCACTTCATAAATAAATTTTTAAGAAATGGAAAATATATACTCTATGAAAGCACAAAATTTTCGAATCAGATTTTTTTCGACATAACACATCTACTTACAAATACTTTCGCCCTTGAGGCATTACAACTCCCAAATCAAAACTGGAGGGAAAAAACCTCACTTGCGTCCTGCTTTGAAACATATTGAATTAATCACAAGAAAAGTAAAAACAAATTTATAGGATTCAGTTGTTTAATTCCATTCTAATAAAGATAAAACAAAATATTTCATTTAATTTTACAATGAACTAGCATTTGACTTCATAATTTCAAGTATAATTTATGTTAAATCCAGGCAGTAAACAATATTTGAATAAAATTTATGGAATTCCAACCAATAGCTTGTTTTTCTATACTAATCAAGCATAAATCCCAAAGTTTTTTTTTTTTTTTTTTGGAAAATAGGTTTATGATATGAATGCAGCAAATTTCTATGCATTCAAAACCTTTGTTATCCGTATTCTCCACAGACATTAAAAATCTCCAGCGTAAGATTTTAAAAAAATTAATTTAATGTGAATTTCATTTAAGGGAAACATCTAAATTTTTTTTAATATCTTCCAATGTATATTTGGATGCTATATAGCGATAATTGCAATAATTATTTTCATCTCATTCCCCCATAACCATAAGCATTCCAACTGAAACACTTGGGATTTATCGTAACCCAACTGTAATCAAATCCCCATTACTCACTGCTCCCCTCCCTCCCCAAACCTACTCAACCACTTTATTCTCAAGAGTAATTCCTCCCCAATGAATAAAATCAAGTTTATGTTAAAGCATATGTAATTAAATAGTGTACATGAAAACTTCGTTATCCGTCTTTATCCTTCCTTTCCTTATTTCTTAAGCTGCTCGTCTTCATAATAAAATTATCAAAATTAATTTAACTATAAAATTAAATTAAAAATTTTTTTTAATGATATTATTGTAATCTAATTACAATCATTAAAAAATATGTATAAAATAAAAAATGATACTTATTAACCTCACGTACTCGAGGTCTACCAAGCATAATGTGTGAAGGTAGAACCGCTTTTGGAGGCGAAAGTAAGGTTTAGCAAAAAACAGATAAAAAAAATTTCATTCTGTATATATTTCAACATCCTTCATCTTCCCTCTTCTTCTTTCTTTTTCTATTTTATGATAAATCGTATGTGTTTTATATGCAATTTAATACACATATTTTTGCTTAAGGCTCCCGTCTACCCGCCATTTTGATTTCGTCAGCTTAATGTTAATCCTATGGGATTTCGACTTGAATTCTCCCATCTTTACTACTTGATCTATTTGAATACAATAAAGTGCATCTGAAAGAGCAAAAAATAATGAATGCTTCTGTGGAGTTACTTTTTCCCTCCGATTTTTAAAAATATTTGAAAATATTCTTTAAAGAGCGGAAAACTGAAAAACGAATAATTAAAATAAGAATAAAAATATTTTTAAAAATCTTAGGAAAAAAGTAATTCCACAGAAACATTCATTATTTTTTGTTCTTTCAGATGCACTTTATTGCATTCAAATAGTTAAAATAATAAAGATGTGAGAATTTAAGTCAAAATTCCATAGGATTAACATTACGTCCGCGAAATCAAAATGGCGGCTAGACGGGAGCCTTAAGCTTGATTGTTGTTGTATCTTGGTTATTGTGAAATGTTTTCTGGCAACAGATATAAAAATTTAGTTAGTTAATGTGTTGAAAATAAAATGTCGATTTGGAAGATATTCTGAAGTAATATTTTGAATAATTGACTTATTTTTATATATAATAATTGACTCATTTTTACCACTAATTCCACTAAACTGCCTTACATTCACCACAAATAAAACTAAACATTTGGCACTTGGTAACAGCAGCCGGCTTCGACTGTTTCAAAATCAAACAGGGAAATTTATTTTCTTATTTTGAATAAAATATTTGAGAAGCCTTAATGGAGAATCTTTACTTTGCGGGGTTGAAGAATTTTTTTTTTCTCGAAACGTGCCAAAGTTGCCAAACTGAGCCATTAATGTTCCAATGTGGCAGTCGTCTAATTGAGACCACGTCATACACGCCATCATACGTATGAAAGACCATATGAGACCGTCACACGTATAAAAGAGCCTTGGAGGTAGCGTAATAAGGCTTATTTTTCCCTACATAAAAATGTTCTGAATACAGTCATACCATTTATAATAACTGTATAGAAAAATATGAATTCCTTACATTCGTTTCGAGCTCCACTAGATAAAAAAAATTTTAATAATTATTTTATATTGATAGTATTTAAAAAATACATTCTCCCATAAAAAGTTCCAAATACAATTATATATTTTATAATTGATGATATTATAAAAAATTAACAATAAAAATTTTAATTTAAAAATTCAGTAATAAAAAAGTATCATTCTGTACATATCTCATGCATCCTTTCTCTTCACTCTTCTTTTTTTTTTTTTTTTTTCTCCTTATTTCATATCAAATTATATATGTTATATATATACACCAATAATATGATAGGTTGATTCTAAAAATAAATTTTTATGATTATAAACAAAATCAGACTGAGCAAAATGTCTTAAGGACTGGTACTCGCAAATAATTTTATTGTTGTTGTGTAATTAATTGTATTTTCTTAAAAAAAAAAATACTTTCTCTCGTAAAAAGGTTCCAATTACAATTATATATTTTGTATTCATTGCATTTTTGAAAAATTAATTTTTTACATCAGTTTCAATTTCTGCTACATCAAGGAGTTTTAAATGCGATCATATACTTTATATTGATTGTATTTTAAACAAGTACAATCTTTACACCTTTTTCGAGTTCGTTTTACTTTTTAAAAAAAAGTTCAGCATTCTTAGAAAAATATTTTAAATGAAGTTAAAGAAATTAAAAATTTAAAGAGATATTATGATCCAGGGACAGGAAGATATATCATACACGCTGAAAAGGATATTTACTACGTTCCATTTTATATAGAAATTATAGTTTTATTACTTGGAGCAGATGATAATAATTAAAATTATGAAAACATATTTAATTGTAATGGATATATATATATATATATATATATATATATATGTTACATATAAAAAGAGAGAGATAGAGCTTATCAATTTGTGATAAGCTTTATGTGTAGATTGTGACGACCTCGAGGTTCCCTAGTGTTAGTTTTCTTTCTCTTGGGGCTTACTGTTTGTGGTAAACATGGGTGATGCTCTCCCGGGATATACTAGCAATCTTCTCTATTTACTACTCTCCTTCTTGTCAACCAGTTTTTCTTTTTTTCTTTTTTTTTTTTTCCATTTTTCCAACATCCAGATCGTAGTTACATGTTGTTTAGTGCAGCATAGCAGTATCTGGCTCCCGCACCATAAAACTTAACCATCTCTTATTTATCAGTTTGTGAGGATAGTATCGACAAATATAGACTGAACTTCTACAAATGAGGTTTTATTTTCTCTCTTTTTTTATTTTATTATTGTAACTCTTAAGTAATTATTATTTTTATTTCATAACTGTTCAAGTTTGAAAAACAGAAAAAAAAAAAAAAATGAAAAACTGATTTCTCATTTTTGAAATGTTGATTTCAATGAAAAGATTTATAAACTTATCTCATTTAATTTCGGGTCATTTTAGAACAAATATTAGTATAGTTCATTTCTTCCTTGCCTTTTATTACTTATTTGATATCTCTGAATGGAATTACACATGTGTTGCAAATTTTTACAAGTAGTTTTTTATTTCTCAGCGAACTTTTTTTTTTATTAAGATGGTATGAAACTTTTATTATCTGCTTTCTATTCTTTGTAAATTGTGCTCTTTTTTCTAAAATTTCAATAGATATCAAATTTGATGAGGATGTATTTTATTAAGCATTTTGCAAAATGTCACTTACTATTTTCTTAAATAATTCTCTTACGTTTCTTTACGCTGAATTCAAGTTAACAATATTTAAATCTACGACACTTGACTGTAAATGTATTCTGTGTAAACTGTTTCTTACAGATAATGTTATCTAGGATTAATTCTCAGAATTTTAAAAGCATTTTTTTTTCTCAAAACATAACTTGCAAAATTCAGATTCCTATACACGCGTTTTTTCAATTTTTGTTGTTGTAATTCAGGACATTTTTAGCCGTTTTATAATTATTTAAACATATTAAGAATTTTTACTTTAGTTTTTTAATTAATAAATTATAAGATATCTAAGTTTAAATTAAAAAAAAACTGTGTTGTTTGTTGTAAACGCTGATTAAAAATCAAATTTATAATAAAACTTCAAGACATTAAATTGCAATTTTTGAACTTAAAGTGTGATTGATTATTTCATAAATAAATTCTTAAGAAATGGAAAATATATACTCCATGAAAGCACAAAAATTTCGTATTAGATTCTTTTCGTCTTAATATACAAACATACTTTCGCTTGTGAATCACAACAGTTTCCAGAAGAAAAAAAAACTATTGAGAAAGAAGCCTCTATTGTGTATAACTTTGAAACATTGAATTAGTCACAAGAAACGTAAATACTAATTTATTGGATTTTTTTGTTTAATTCTATTCTAATAATGATAAAATAAGATATTTAATTTAATATAAAATTATCTAGTATTTAACTTCGTAATATCAAGTATAACTCATTTTTAATCTGTATCCCTTGATATTATCGGCCTCTTGTTAGAACTATACTCAGAGATAACCACACTCCCTTTCCTCTAATTTTCACTTTACTTATATATCATTAATCTGAATTACTTCACTTTATTTACTACTGTACCTAATTAACATAATCACGTTTCATTTTGGTTGGGAAGAAATTGTTATTTCATGCAATCAATCTCAATAAAAGTCCCCAAGGTTAGTGAAGAGAAAATCGCGAATAGCGCAAAGTCACAATTTTCTTAACATTTAAGTTTAATAAAAAATTGTCATGGCTTATTAATATTTTTCAATTTTCTTTGAGTATTTTATTCACGGCACGGGAAAAGTATTTTTTCAAAGTTTTAATTAATAAAAGATTGTTATCACAATCATAACTGTATCCTGTGAAAACAATTGTTTAAATTGGTTGTTTTATACTCCCGTCTACCCGCCATTTTGATTTCATCAGATTAATGTTAATCCTATAGAATTTCGACTTTAATTCTCACATCTTTACTCTTTGATCTCTTTGAATTCAGTAAAGTGCATCTGAAAGAGCACAAAATAATGAATGCTTCGGTGGAATTACTTTTTTCCTCCGATTTTTAAAATTATTTTAAAATATTTCTTAAAGATCGGAAAACTCGCAAACGAATCATTAAAATAGGAGTAAAAATCTAAGGAAAAAAGTTATTCCACAGAAGCATTGATTATTTTTTGCTCTCTCTGATGCACTTTGTTGAATTCAAATAAATCAAAGAGTAAAGATGTGAGAATTAAAGTCAAAATCCCATAGAATTAACATTACGTCCTCGTAATTAAAATGGCGGGTAGAAGGGAGCCTTAATATCTGTTGAGAAGAATACTATTGTTATCTTCAAATACAAAATATTTGATTAAAAATTTTTAAAAGTTAAAGTTTGATAAATGATGTGTAATGCAGAAATATATTATCAACTTTTTTGGAATTCGTAACATAACTGTTAAATTTTAACAGCATGTTTCAAAGGGTTTTATTTGTTATTTATCAAACAAAAGATAAGTATTGTAGTATGATTTGTAATAAAAAAATTCAAACGCTTTTCAGTTATATCTTATCTAATTATAAACAGTTTCTTACAGTTCAAAAGTTATAAACTTATTTAAGATAATTTGCAATGAAATATAAACAAAAAATATTTCCAACTTTCTTATTTTTTCATTGTTTTATATTAAAAGATATCAAAGTTTGACGTTGTTATGGAACGGTTTTGAAAATTGATATTTTATCATGTATTATGCGTATTATTTTAATAAAGTTTTTTTTACCCGTATTGCACATTATATTTCCATAATGACCAATGAAGCAAAATTACAATTGATACTGTTCTTTTCTAGATTGGTTCTTTTGATTGGGTTCTTTTCTAGGATTAATGACCAGTGTGGTGTTCAAAAGGAAAAATAATGATTACAATATTCAATCCCGATTTCTTTATTTTCAGTATATTAAGAGACACATCACAAACAAAACAAGTCGATTCCAACCCATTCCGTTGGATATAAAAAAAAAAATCAACCTCCATCGTTGCCAGGTCTTCCTCTATATATACTTGACCTGCTGTCAGATCCCCATATCTGCTTTATCTGCTGCCAGGTGCGGGTGCTAGTTCTTCCACGTCCTACCTAAGAGTAAAATTAGCTCATTGTGGCTGATTTTACCACTCCACACACAAAGAAAATCATTAAAACAGAAAATTCAAAAACATGAAAAATAATAATTACATTATTCAATAGTCTCTCTGATTGTTCCAATCAAAGTTCTTCAAAAGAGACACATCTAATAAAATAAATAGTTCACACAATTGAAATAAGTGACTATGTTCCCAGAAAGATCTGAACTATAATGGTATTGCATGCAAATATTAAGAAAATATATATTATACAAAAAAGAATGCACAAATATACACAATACAGTCCTTTTGAGCTTGGTGGATCAATTGGACTTAACAAATCCAAATTCACTACCTGAAATGGTAATTCAGACCTTGCCACAGGTGTAATCGGCGATCTGTCGTTAATCCTGATAGATCGAGTGAGTTTACATTTTTTACAGGATTCACAAAACTTCTTAATGTCGGTCCTCAGGCCCTCCCAAAAGAAGGAATACTAGATCCGTTCAAGCGTCTTCTTGGGACCCATATGACTACTGAACACAGAGGTATGAGCTAGTCTCAACACATCAGTCCGTCTGCAATCCGGAACTACTAGTTGTCCAATACTCTCCCCGAGTATTTTATCTCTATGAAATAGATACAATCTACTTCATAGTAGTTTCCTTTGCCCTCTTTGGCGTGCTCCCAAGCCAATGCTAATTCGGCACAACACTCCTGCTCGGAGCGAAAACTATCAGCCACCATGCTTCCCTTATCCGTCTCAGCGGTCACCTCCTTGTCCTTAGTAATCGTTGTTCCCACCTCATTTCGACATGAAGTAATATTACTTTGAGAATCCACAAAGTTTTCAGGTGCTTTCTCCAGATGAGACTTCGGTTTCACCTAAAGCTCTGGAGTCACCTCCCAAGTACTGAGAGCTTTGAGCCAATGAATTCTATTCGCTCCGGGCTCCCCACCCCCCAGCATGTCTAAAACATCTGGTGGAAGCAACACATCTGCCAAAGCACATAACACTTGCTGGTGCACCACATTAACCTGGCTATCGGTAGCAAGAGCAATCTTAACATATACTTAAGGACATTTAATCGCCGGACCGAAAATGCCTTTCAAATAAATCGTGGAAGCTCCTTCAACCGAAATTCCAGGAACTAAGTCCTTTTTGACAACATTAATTTCCGTACCAGAATCCACCAGCGCATGGACTAATTTCCCACTGATAGATGTTTTCACTAATTTGCTTGTCTTCAATAGCTTGTCTAGGAATGACTTTACCTAGCAAGTCAACTCTAGCAGCTACTGTCCCATCTTCCAGTTCTGTCCGTTCCGTGGAAGCTTTATTCACATTAAGCCTTTTATTATCAACTCCTTTGTTCTTCGGACAATACCACCTAAAATGTTTATCTGATCCGCAGGTGAAACAAGTTAATTTTTTTAATTTCACAGACTTTTGTTTTTTCAAAAATTTTCCTAAAAAGCAAATTATTGGACTTTTTCTCCCCAAACGGCTGTTTACCCCAATTACCATTAAAACTTCTCTTTTCACTATCGTTCCTTTCACCTCTCGCAGGCCCATCATAAGAATTCCCTTTGGAAGAGTAAAATATATCACATTGTTTACCCAAGTCCTTGGGTTTGTACCATTCTTCCCCTTGGAGAACACCTATATGGGTCACCGTCTCAGAATCTAACATTTCAGACATTTTATCTGCTATGATCAGTTGATTGATTGACTCAAAATCATTTGCTCCTCTTAACTTACATTAGTATAACCACATTGATGTTAAGCGGGACGCGAACTGAGAGAAAGCTTCTTCAGGGTACCGTTTGGCTTTCCTAAATTTTTCTAGGCATATTTTCGGTGAAGGTTCATAATCCTTGAGCACAACCTGTTTTAAAGACTCTTAGTCTTTTAATTCTTCTTCACCTAAATTAATTAATAAATTCGACACTTTGTCTTCTAACATGCATAACAAAACCTTCGACTTGAATTCGTAGCTGACATTTTCACTAGCGAAAGCTTTTTCAAGAATTGAAAAGAAACAATCCCACCCGTCTGATTTATTAGATACTTTTACTGTTAAGAGCCTTACCATTTTAACTATTTCGTCTAAAGATTTTACCCGCGAGGTTTGACCATTATTTTGAACTGCACTCTGATTAACGTTCCCAGATAATTCTATTTCGAAGCGTAATTTTTCAATCGTTAATTGCCATTGTTGTTCTAGCTTTTGTTGCTGTTCTGTCTCTAACCTTTCAGCCGTAATTACTTCCAATAACTCTTTCGCTTCTTTCTCTTTATAATATTTACTAGAGATTATCAAATCCCTCAAAACAATTTTAGACATAGACGGATCAGTTGACTCTTCTAAGTCTAGCGCTAATTGTATTAAGTCAATTTTCCTACTTCTGGTAAGAAATGCCATCTTTAGAAGATAAAACTAATGTCGAATTACCTTGCAACAAATTTTAATAAAGTAATACTCGAATGAATTAGTATATATTTAACAAAAAAAATCATAACACTCAATTTTTTTTATGAGAGTACTCAAACTTTAGAAACCAATCGAAAGATATATGCAATAAAACTTATATATGACACATTTATTATCTAGCAAATCACAGATCATTTTTAAAAAAAAAAAACCAGCCACAATATTTACATAAATCACAAACGAATTATTGCTCAAATAATAAATCTTCTCTTAGATTTTTTTTTCAATTGAAGAAAAGAATCTTATACAGGACAAAAACATACAAAAATATTCTTAATTACGAGCATAGGAAATAACTACAGATAACATTAAATCATCAATAATTTGACAAAATAAAGCAATTTTCTTTAAAATGAAAAACTCATATAATATTTATAAAAAAACATGTAGAATTCTCTTATTTACACTAACAGGGAATCTACTCAAATATTTTTTAACAAATATGTTTCACCGACTTAAACATAAATTTTGTGCAATTATTTCAAGCAATTCAAAGTAGGTGAATCCAGATAATTTTCTTTTAACTTTTCCCTACTAAACTGTTGTGCAAAGTACTTCCTACACACCAATTTTTAATTTTTGAAACAACTTCAAGATAGTATTAGATAATGATTGTAAAAGCATATTAATTATAAATTTAACACAAGAACTCACATAACATGTTTCATAGAATTTAAAATGATACCCTTTTATTTCCAGACACAACAAATACACCTATAATCTTATTATTTCATTTACACAATGATTCGACGAATTAGAATATTACAATAAACCTATAAAAATTTCTTTTCCAGATAACCGTTTTCATATTTTAACACAAATTAAACATGACGGCATCCCATTATTCATATAAATATTTAAACGATATTTCAACTTGGGAGAACAATAGCCACTTATCTCGACACGAACGCTATTTCTGTACTTGAACACCATTGGAATTTCTTTCGGAATGTTTAGGTCGCCGCACCTTAATCAGTATTTGAAGAAACCCGTGACTTATATCCTTTAGCACATATTCCGTACGTAGACGATTTCCTTTCCACTCGGAACCGTTAGACCATTAACGGGAAACAACTTGAAACTTGAAAAAACATCAACTTGAAAAAACACTGCCACAATTTTTAATCCTTGTCTGGAGATTTCAGCTCTTGAAATCGAATATCCACTGGAAGCAAAATTATTCGCACACTGGTGACTTCGAGATGATTTCTTTCATTTAACATCTCAACTCCTCTTCTTTATTCCGCATCTGACACTACTGTTATATATTGGGTTCTTTTCTAGGATTAATGACCAGTGTAGCGTTCAAAAGGAAAAATAATTGGAAAGACATACCAATAAGGGTAAAATTGGTCAGGGAAAAAGAAAATAAGAAGGTAAAAGAATCTGAAAGAAGTGTGAGAAAGCACAATTTTATTTGCTTTAACTGAGTGCATTGAGAAGTAAACAAATTTAATTATTCGATCGATTTTAGAGGCCATGATCTTTTCATAGGAAAATAGGCAAATCTTAAATAGTTATATGGATTTGAAAACATTGTTTGTAAAACATAATTAGGTTTTCGTATTTTTCTATAGTTGTAAAGGAATTTCTAATTAGTTTTGTTTTAAAAGTATCAATTGTTTCTATTTTAAGATCCTTATGAATTGCCTTTCTCTCTCTCTCCTTTTTTTGTTATAAGAACTTATTTTAAATTTCTTGTATATTTTCATGTAAGGAGGAGTTACTGTCCTCAGAACGAAGGCAGCGCACGTTGTTATGGGGTGAAGAACTGTTTATAAAGTAGGACTGTTATTTAATGATACAGGAAAATAAATCGTTCAATTAGCAATAAGGTAAGACAGGCATATCCAACCCAAAAGACTTTGCGGGCAGCATTTTATATACATATAACACATGGATCAATAAGTCCCGAGACTAACATTGAAAACATAACATTTTTTTGCAAAATTTTTATTCATCAGCATAATCCTTTTAGAGATTTGATAAATCAGTTCAACCATTCGCATCTCAGTACCATGTTTATAAAGGTATCTTCAGCTGCTCAAATAGCTCGGTTCAGCGAGTGTACTCATTTGACCAATGATCTTTTCCTGGAGCATTTTTAAGGATCACAAGAGCCGGTAGATCACTGGAGATAAATGCGATACTGGGAAGGTGGAACCGGTCAGCACATTCGTTCAGATTTTGCCATCGTTTTCATCGTGTGGCGGGTGTCATTGATCTTGGTGAAAGGATTTTTCTTTCGTGATGCGTCGTTTTGCGTTTCCTCCTATCAATAGCGCCATTGCAAACAGTCAATATAATAATCACTGTGATCGATTTACCTTTTTTCGGTTAGTCAGATAAATCACGCCATGCGTATCAAAAAAAGCCAATGCTTTGCCAGCTGACTGCGCTGCGTTTCAGACACTTCGGACGGCTTTCACCAGCTGTGCGCCACTCAGATGACTGCCGCTTCGACTCTGGGTGTAATGTCATCCATGTTTCGTCCATGGTCACGTTTACGTACGCAAAATCTTTTTTTGCGAGTAAATGCGAAACAGCTTTCTGATCATCGACTCGTTACTGTATTTTTTCACGAAACAATCCAGCTTACCATAAGAAAACCTTTTCATATCAGATTTTCATGAAGGATAGTAAATACACTTCAAATGATATCTGTAATAATCCTCAGCAATCTCACGGAGCTTCTGTACGATCTTTCGTATAATTTTTGTCACTTCCACTCACATTTCCATGTATGGCTACATGGGTCTATCAGGCGTTCCGCTCATTTTGTGTCATTGTACCGACGTTTTAAACTCGGCAAACCACCGACAAATCGTTGGCTTGATGGACCAAGAGTCCGGGGTAACATTTTCAATCCATTGTTTCCCTTGCTTTTTACCCATTAAAAAAACAATGTTTATCAGAACTAGAAACTCGTTTTCTGATTTTTAAACAAACTACAAACGACTTTCTCAACCTCGATAACTCATTGTTTCTGGTCGATCGGAAAATTTTGACACGTTTCAGAGCAAAGGTTGTACTCATAGAAAGACCTGGTTACTGGTTTACTACGAGCGCCATCTTGGGTTAGTCTCGGAACTTATTGATCCATGTGTGTTATATATATATATATATATATATATATATATTTGAATGTGTGTGCAAATAATGAATTCATTGCCGATTCAAATTCTCAAATTAAAACCTACAAACCCACTACAATTTCCACCTTTCGAGTCGTGGAAAGCGACTAATCCTCCCAAACCTCATTAGAGAAATCAAGAACATTCTGATCTAAATTAGGGGAAATAACATTTTATTGAATTAAATATATTTACACGAAATATAATTTTAAAAAAAATGTCCTGCAGTAACAACATAATGCTGGCTTTAAATTATTAGCGATCAAAAGACACCAAGCAGTCAGTCTATCTGGAACAATATGATTCTACGTAAAATATATTAGGCTTGCTGACAGACTGGCTTCTACTATTTCGCCTATTCTGCGTGTCGCATTCCCGCCCTATGTCTAGTAATGCACATCCAAGCTCTTCAATAAGTTTGCTGGTTAGGTTTGCATTGTGTACCGCCCAAACGTACCAGATGTCCGTGCGCTTTTTAAAACGAGCTTTGTAATTGTTTCTGAACAAGATGAGAGAAGAAAATTTGTGACGATGGTTGTGTTAGTTAGTAAGATATTCTCATGGTAGTAGGGTATGATACGAATGACTTACGGTGGAATGTTCTTTGGTACTTTTATGTGCAATAAAAGTATAAATCTTTATTCAGATGACCTAACTCCACGGACAGCAGGTTGACACCTGGTGGGCCACGGGTTGGCCATGCCTAAGCTAAGAGAGAAATTTACCTCCAAATCTCTCTTGTAAATATTTTATGTGTTTGAAATATACCAGTTTATCATTTAAATGAGGTCCAGGTAACGAATCACATCGATATAGAGTCGATGAAGGTATTCCTAATTTATCTTTAAATGTAATAATATTATTTTTTAAAAACTAATTGGGGCAGGGGTCTATACGTCCAGATTTCCTAGAAAAAATTGTCTGAGATTTCTTCAAATGTATCAAATTTATTCCTGAGATTTCTTCAAATTTATTTTAATTTACTTCTGGGTAATTGTAAGATCTAAAAAATTTAGTTTCACAATACATTTTCAGTGAGATGGGGGGGGAGGTAAGACTCTTGAAAGGTTAAGTCCCCTTGGAAGATTTGCATCTGGTCGTTTTTAATTCTCCTGTTGCCGATGGCATGGCTTTTCTAAAGGAGCTTGACTTACACCTCCCCCCCCCCAAAAAAAAAAAAAAAAAAAACTCTACCAAAACTACCTTTCGAAAACCTTTCAAGTTGATGCAACCTCTGTAAATTTCAGTTGGCTGCACTGGGTGCAGTTGTCGCCAATAAATGTTAAATGAAAGCAGACCAACAATATCTCTTTACCTAAATATGTGGTCAGTCTATTACGAACCTTTTTAGATCATTATTAGCTTCACCTATAAATCATGTAGGACAATTATTTTATCTTAGAATTTCAAAGCGTTGGTAGAAAAGAGGAGAGAATGTTATTTTAAAGCGTAAAGGTTGCGAGGAGATGGAGATAGAGAATGTATCAGCCTTTTAATTTAATGTATAGATTCGTTCTTCTTCGATGTTTAATGTTCTTCTTAAAGTTTAGCTTCTTCGATTCTGTTCATTCTCAACATCCCACGTCGTGAGGCTGTTACAAAATTTGGTCTTTTGATGGGCCATGACTGTCTAGGAGAACACCTCCATCGTATTATGATTTTTAACCATCCAAACTGTCCTCTTTATGATTTGGCGGAGCCAATGAATCGGGCTCACCTCCATCGTTGCCCACCGCTCTATGGCGACAATAAGATGGCATTGTATTGGCGAGCAAGAGAACCTTTAATAAGGTAATGATTTCAGACATTTTTCATATTACAACGATTTTCTGAATTTCACTTGGTGTGTGTGTGAGAGAGAGAGAGTGTGTGTGTCATCAAATTTTTGATCGTTAATTTAACCAACTTTCCATCAAGCTAGAGCTCGAAAACTTTGGGAATCGTTCTTTCTCGCCCAACAATGCAATATTTAGTCATTTGCGACAAGTTTTAACTCATATTTCAATAATTTTAACAAGTCAAAATATCCTTTCCACTAGGCGCTTTTACGATTGAGGGAAAAATTTCTTTCCCCCTCTGGGAATACCGAGAATTCCACATACGCCACATGGGGTATCGTAAAAACTTTCTACTCACAAAGGAGAGGAGATACTAAGGGTTGCTGACTTTTAGTCAGTAATCATTCGCAAGAAAGAAAGATTCCAATATTTGGTGCCGTGTCATATCACAATAATATTTTCTGTTATCTGGTTCCCATTTTTATTCAATAGAATGGCTTACAAACTTTCAAATGCATATTTTGATTTTATGAGTATTATGAATTTTTTATTACGCTTACAAATGTCTCTTTTGAAGTAAATTTTAAAGTTAAAAATAACTAACTGTTTTAACTAATATTTCAATAATTTTCTTTAATAAACTTTACCACCATATAAAAAAGTTGTTTTTAAAAACGTTGGTTTTTATCTCGAATTTTTTTTTCTTGTGTGTCCATATTGTGTTTTCATTTTTGTTATTGTTCCTTCTGTATTGCCTTGCCACTGGAATTAAAAAGAGCTTCGTTCTTTTTTATAGGGAGAAAGATTAAAAGGGTCTCACAGTAGTTAGAATGCTCTTGGTTATGGCGAGGTTCAATGAAACTAATTTTTACAAAAATGATAGAAAAAGCGTGGATTCCATTACAGTGTTCAAAAATGGACTCGGCTTGGATAAGGGTATTTTCGAAGTTAATTAGTCAGTAAAAGAAGCGTCTAGAAAAATAAGCAGCTTGAGGGTTAATTTGGAAGTTTCGAAGGTCTTTATGGATGACTGTGTTTCTAATGTACCAGTCAATCACAATCAAGAAACTTTTTTTCCTTCTTCTTGTCAGAGGGACTACTTATCACCGATTTTGACTCGTCATTGTCAATTTGAGTGATGATTGTATTGGAGGGTTCCGCTACGATAGTAGCAGGCGCCTCCTCATGTATGCTAACAAAAAGGACTTGTTTCTGGGGAAAACGAACTATTTAAAGATTCTGTTAAAAGGGTTTGATCGGAGATTGTACGGAAGAATCATTTGGAATGAGTAGTTAGAAGGAGGAGAAGATTGATGTAAATGCTGCCAGACTGATAGAAAAATTGCTTACATTCCCCAATAAAAAGTTTCTTTCATTTAAAATTATTTGAAAGGTGTCGAAGTCTCATTGGATGATAATTCAAGAGTAATGATAATGGGTTGGTAGCTAGTGAGGATCTAAAATACAGCTTTTTGGAAACTTTTTCTCCTTCTTATAGGTTCTCAAACATTTTAGTCTCCTTTAAATTTCTTCGTAATTAAAATTGAAAAATAAAGAGGATTTCAAATTGCTGAGCATATTTTTGAAAAGTGCTCGAAAAGGTCAAAAATGAGATGGTTGATTTTGCATAGTTATGATATCAGAATTGAGCAAAACTTTATTTTTAATAATAGCGAATTACAGATGCCAAGGCAGGTTACAGCCAAGAAAAAAAAAGTGCGTGGGAAAATTCAGTGTTGTGAATCTAGTACTGTTCAGTAGAATGTTTGTCGAATTAAAAACTCGGACAATGAAAAAAAAGGAGTTCGGATTTTGAAATAAGTGACTTGTGCCAACAAAAAGTGATTATATGTTCATACAAACCTTCGAAGGTTAAAGCTCAAGGGTCCAGATTTTCATCATCATCGTCATCCCCTCCCCCCCTTTTTTTTAACTGTTTTGTTTTAAAATTTTCTGATTTGGAGTGAGAAAACATCCACCATAATTTGTTTGTATTTTTTTTTTTATATATATAGCATTGGATTTTTAAATAATATTTAAGATCTTAAAACCCTTTGTGGTATTTTTTAATTCTTCATCGGTGTCCTTTTTTATTTGGTTTAAAAACTTTTAGAGATTTCAATAAAGGTTTGGCATTGTATAACCAAATTTGGCTCTTGCGACATAAATCTACAATCACTCAATAAAGACTCAAGAAATTACTATAAAAATTTGTGAAAATATCGGTTGTATTTTCAATAAAACCAAATAAAATTGGTGGATATTTAATATAATATATGTGTTATGGTAAAGAAGGGGAATTTTATATTTTTATAAATTTTCTGTTCGTAATTTTTGAAAAGATAGTATGATCTGATATAAAATAAATTCACTATTGTGAACCTGGTATAGATCTGAATTGGATATATACCAGGATAGGATATATACTGAATTGGATATTTACCAATATACCAGGATTATTGAATCCTGGTATATTGGTAAAACGTTAATGAAAAGAAGTTTGAATAAGTTAGAATTTTTCTACTCTTTAAATTTAACCCGTAACTTTTGTACTTTAAAAGTTTCATTGTAAAAAGAAGGATCTTGAAGAGACAAGTGAGGATTTAATATGTTTTTTGAAAAACTCAGGAATGAGTGCGATATCAACTGCACACAGCAAAGCGTTGTGCTGCACTACTAACGTATTTACCAACGACTTACTTCTGGAAAACTTTTAGAAAGGTTTGTTCTCATTATTGAACAGCATGAATGATCTTTTTCTTGTGCTTTGAGTATTGAAAATGTATGAAGAATGAAACGAAAAAAATATTTAGAATCCATGTAAACTGATTTAGGAAGCAAACAATTTCTAATTAAAAGAAAAAGGTTTATAACACATCGATCAATAACTCCCGACATTGGCTAACATTGAAAACATTTTTTTTGCAAAATTATTTTTTATTCATCAACATAACACCTTTTGTTAATCACCTTTTAGGATGATACAATCGTTCCAACGCTTTTCCAAATCTTTTTTTTTTTTCGCAAGAAATCTTTTTTGTTGCGAGTAAATAGCGATAAACAGCTTTCTGAATCATCGACTCGTTGCTGTTTTTGTTCCATCGAAAGCAATCGCGGCACCCACTTGGAAAAAACCTTTTTCACTTCACTTCAAAAAACCTTTTTCCTGGTCCGATCGACTTAAAATTTTGACACGTTTCAAGCAAAGGTTAGTACTCTAGAAAGACCTGGTTACTGGTTTACTACGAGCGCCATCTCTGGGTTAGTCTCGGGAGTTATTGATCGATGTGTTAGTAAGTAAAATCCTTTTGAGATAATAATAATTTAAATTTGTAAAATATATAATATTTAAATTAATATTTTATTTATAAGTAATAATTCTGTTCTTAATCAGTGTATACATTCATTTAAATATCCAAATTTTTAAAGAGGTTTTATCATTATTACTATTAATATTTTTATTTACATATTAAATAAATTATGTTAATATTTGTAAATAATAATTTTTTATGGTCATGGGGATTTGAAAATTAAAAATTTAAATTCAAAAAATTAATTAAAATTAGTGGAATAATTTCCAATTTGCTTGCATTAACGGTGTACTATGAAGCAATACAGGCAATTGTAGACGGACCTCGTAGTTTTGAACCTCGGTCAAGTGACGAGGACGACACCTGATCTGCCACACCTTCTCCTAACTTCCACACCACGTCAACAGGAGGGCTTTGGGCCGCAACAGGTGTAACGTGCCTCAGCCCCGGCTACACAGGTAGCCGCGGTCGCTTAGTGGTCATGGTTTCAGACTTGTGGCTGGTGGTTTTTGTTGAGTCGCGAGTTCGAACCTTGGCCCCTGAAGACCCGCCTTGTAGCCGGGGCTAATGTGTGTTTGATCTGTCGGGGAATAAAGTCCTCCCGTTGGTGTGGAAGTTAGGAGAGGGTTGCTAGCACAGGTGTAGTCGACCGAGGTTATAAAATTACGAGATCCGTCACCAATATCCCTCGTGTTGCTTCCAGTGCGACATTAATAAAAACTGAACAAAACCCGGCTACACGGCTGGTCTTTAGTGGCCTCAGGGCTCGAAGCTACGGCTCGACGAAAACAGCCGGCTCAAGTCCGCTGCCATTTCCACTAAGCTACCGCGGTCAACACGTATCAATGTTTTGTTTTATAACCAATACTGCCACTCTGTGTGCGTAGTTTGTTAATGATTAATATTAAACATCAGTTGAAAAAATGTGGTTTTTGAAACTTTAATCTCAAGTCATGTTAATGTTGTTTGTGTAAATGTTCAACTTCACTATATTGAAGTTATATAAACACATTTTTCAGTCGTAGAAAACAAAATATAAATTAAAACTTATCTACCACATTTATGAAAGCAGAACTCTTTAAAAAAAGTTTATTTAATAACTTGTAATTTATGTTCTTATTCATTCAAATATCTGAAAAATTTGTGAGTTGTTTCATTCCTCATTCTTATTGCATACCTCTCTGTATAAAAGGTGATTTTGATTACTTAGATCAAGGAGAGGAGAGAGTAATTTTACTGACATTAAAGGACTTAGACAATATATATATCCCTACCTCACAGAGAAGTGCAGGTAGCCTGCCTGATAGTGTCAAAGACTGACCACGGAATAGCTACCACTTTGGAAAAAAATTAATCCGAAAAAAAGGAGGATTGAGTCTGTCGTTGGCTCAATCCCCTCTCCCCCGCTTTTTTTTTTTTTTTTTTTTAAGATACATTGTATGCTAATATTAGCATTTCTTGGTTTGAAATGTTTGCATGTCAATTTCAAATGTAAAAATAAAAGTTTATCTTAGAAATGTTACGTGAAAAACATGGTTGATACGTGCAATATTTTTTTTTTTTTTTTTTTTTCGAAACTACATCAATTTTGAGTGAATTTAATCATGAAAAAGTTTCGGTTAGTTATGTTTTTGACAAACCCTGCATTGGAATTTATTTTATTTTTGTCCGATAGCTACAGCAATCTAGAGTGGATCAAATTATTTTGGTCACGATTTGGGGATATCATCCACTTTGGATTAATTCTAATTTACGCTGAGGTTCAATAAGGAAAAAGTCAAAGTATTGTGACACTTTATATTAGGATCATTTAGGGAAAAAGTCGAAACCTCAAGTATGTGTGACACAGCGGATGAAACTGTTTATGTGGAACAAGTGTGGTGAGATCAGGACCAATTTTCATTTTAATTCATTTTTCCTCAAGGGACTGTTTTTATTTCAGTCACGATGCTTATCTGTTCTTACGACTAACTGCATGATTGTTTCGGTACGCTTCAAGGTATCCAATTCGCATGCAGCAAATGGCAAGAAGTTGAAACTTTTGTAAGCTGAACTGATAGTTATTATCGCCAGTTTTCTACCTTGAGTCAGTTTAATTTATCACATCATCGATGCTCCTAGTTTTAAACCTTAATGATAAGGAGCTTTAAATATATATATATAGAAGTTGAAAACATAATGGCCTTTAAGTATTAAAATAGATTGCATCCACCTGGATTGTCCTTTGATTGATTGATTGATTGATTGAATGAATGAAGAAGGGATGTAGGGCAACAAAGGCCATTATCCCTATCTGGATAAAATAGTTTCAGACTAATAATTATCAAAGAATTTCATTTTCTGTAAAAAAAATCTCTAAAGTTTTTTTTTTTATTTAATACCGCTTTCTGTAAAAGTTCTCTGAAAGTGATTGTACAGCAGGAGTCTATTTGAAGAAAGTTCCAGAGTTCATTTCTATGGGAGGTATAGTTTGCGCAAGTTAAGAGAATGTGATCCAGATCATTGATCCTACTACAAGTAGAACAAAGAACATTATCCTGCAAATTAAATTTATTTAAAAGACTAGGGGTAATTATTATTTTGCTGAAACATCGGATTCCTAGAATTTCCTCTCTTCTGTTTTTCGTCCAATTAGGAATAATATCAATGATAGGAATGTTCCCCAAAATTTCAAAGTATTTGCTGCAGTAAAAATTTCCATTAGTTTTTTTTCTAGTCTGTTATGGTAATTGTATGCATTGATGTCTTCTGAAGCTATCCAGTCGATATTTACGTCAAATTCCGTTACATATCTTGTGATTTTGTCAGCTTGTTCATTCCAATAAACTTTTGAGTGACTCGGAATCCAAAGAAATACCAACTGCGTATTATAATGAGAAAGATTAAGAATCTTATTGGCCAATCTATGAATCACCTTAGGGGATTTGATAGAGAAGTTTTGTAATGCATATAAAACTGAATAGCTATCGTATAGAATAAGCAATTTACTATGTATTTCTGTTAGTTCATCCAAAGCTTGACAAATCGATGGAGCTTCAGCCGTGAAGATGGAGTTGATTCGGTTTATTTTTTAAGAAAAGGAAGTACACTTGCTATGGAAGTAATGTTTGGGTTTTTAGATGCATCTGTAGCAATTATGAAAAATTATTGGAATCTGTGTTTTAGTAATTCATTACAGGAGCTATTAATTATAGAGATTAGTAGATTTTTGTTTCGAAAGCACAATTCATTCGTATAAATCGAACGTGGAAGATCAGTGAAATGGATTAGACTAGGGATTAAGATTATATTTTCCCCATCTGTATTTAAATTTCTAAGGATATGATCAACATAACTTTTGTCATCTTCCATTATTGCTAGATTTATTGAACCCTGGTTCAGATGCATAGGAGAATATTTCCAATTATATATTTGAACAATAAAATTTTTTTGTGCTAGCCGTCTAATTTTTTCGGAGAGCAATTCTTATCCAGCCAATTTCAAAAGAACGATATTTGGGGTTTATTGAGGAAGAGCTAGAGCGATTCTGAGAGCTTTGGTTTGAATAATATTGAAAGGTTTTAGTTGATGATCCGACCATTTATTAATGATGTTTCAAGTGTAGAAAAAGGAACTGCAAATGTTATTATTGATTAACTGAATAAGATTATCAGCTCGTGGACCATGATGTTTGTAGGCCATACATTTAAGGGCATTAATATTTTTAGAGCTTTATTTTTCATTTGGTTCATGATGTTTGTATTTTATTTCCATTTGGAGAAATATACTCCTAAATATTTGATAGAGGTTTGCCATGAGAGAGGGTAAGCAGCCAATATTACATTAGGAAATGTATGAATTCTTTTGTTTGAAAGCTCTGCTATAGTACTTTTTTCATGACTTAAATTTAATTCTCAATACTTGCACCACTGATTAATTCTTTCCAGGGTATTTTGTAGTTTGCGACATGTCGTATCAAGAGAGTGATAGGAACAGTAAATAAAAATATCATCAGCATAAATAGAACATTCCACTCTAGATTCCAATGTTTCAAAAAAATCATACATGTAGATGGTAAATAAAATTGGGGATAAAACACTGTCCTGGGGAAGACCCTTAAAAAGAATTTTTTTCTGGTAGACTTTTACTAAGAATACTATATAAAATAGGTGAAACTTCTTGATTATTGTCGGATATGACAAAACGTCGCATTTCTACAATTTCGATATCATTACTCAGTTGGAGTTCAGATGCCAAATCTGCCATAGGTATGTCTGTCGGTATTTGGTGCAGAAGAAATCGGGATGTGAATCCTTCCCATACAAGGTTGAATTTAACCAATATTTTCAAGAGTTCCTCCTTTCCAAGAATCTGGGTTGCTCAAACAGGATCTGTGGTGTTAAATTTTATTTTTCCGCTACGTGTGAAGGACATATTATTAATATTAGCACATTTAGAAATTTTTCTTTTTAATTCAGCGTGTAAAAGCTGCGGGTTTGATTTGGGTAGGGGAGATTCTTGTTGTTTATTTTCTAAAATTATTGAAATGTTAGAATATTTCCCGTTTCCAAGTCTTAATACAAGTTTCTTGTCACTTTTAAGGTTTTTAAAATATTCATTTTCACTTGCATCCGTCATGTTTCTATTTTTTTATCTTTCCTTGTTCATCTATATCCGTGATTTTAAACGTGGAATGACTTAGCTTGAGTTTCCGTCAAAATTGAAGAAATAATAAAAAATATTTGGTTAACTTACCAAAGTCCGATTGAAAAAGAATAAGAAAAAAACTAAGTCCAGCAAAAAATAAAATGATTTAAACACCAACTGTAAAAGACGAAAACTCCCTGAAAACGGAGCAAGAGCCAACTTCAACCAATACGAACAACTCGCTTCCTCATCAACCCCTAGCACTCACACCCCAAACCTGGATTGTCCTAGTTTAATACATAAAGTGTGAATTTCCCTGTAGTTTTCCTGCTCCCGTCTGTTAATTTCTTTACTGTTCAGGGATGAATAATTTTTCAAATAATATGGATCTGAACGGGTAACATGCTAATACGGGAAGCGCCAAATTAGTGATATTTATTTAATGGCAAGAATTGCAATTAACACACCGCTAATATTTTTGAAAAACAATAGGTTCTGTGTTCTGTACATTTTGAGAACAACAAATAGTTTCATGAAGTATTATAAATTTTCCAATAACAGAATTAAAATTTTTTTGAAGATAAGCCCTTATGCAACATTGACATTTGACAGTCATTAAATGCAACTATAACCGTTGAACGATCGTAAACATCTGTGTGTAGTTTCTAATTTCTCTGTCGGATGGGTGCATAGGATGATTACGCTACTACAGGGATAAAATTATCACAATTCTTTTTCTGGAACCTGTAATCGATATTCATAAATTAAGTATGAAGGAGGATATTTAGCTATGTTTTTTACTTCATGAAGGAAATAAAAAGATTAATTTAAAAATTACCTTATGGCTTCCATTTTTAAGAATCAAGTGCTGAAGCACTTATCGAAGTAAGTAAAAATAAAAGGCACAACATTTTTATATATATTTTCTCATTGAATGTTTTTAATTTATTTACTGGATTGTTAAAGCAAAAAAAGCTCAATATTGAATTGGAAAATGTGATGTTTTTCATTATAGTAATATTAAAGAAACTGCAATATTTTTTGTTATCTGTGAATTCTTGAAAAGTACTGCTTTATAATTGTTTTATTTATTTATTAGGGTTTGAGATATTTATTTGTAATTTTTGTTGAATTTCTGAATTATCTCAATGACAAATAGATCGGCTGGATCGTGTTTTATATGAAGAATTAAGTTGATTTGTATATATATGTATAACAGATATGGAATGATTTTAGATAATATGTTTTGAATTTTTATGTAATTATGCTCCTTTTTTTTTTTCAAAGAATAAAATGCTAAGATCTTTTGCGCTATATTCATTTACCTTACATCAAAATCCTAGTAATTGATATTGTACTTTTTGTAGTAAAAGAAAAATACTGCTCTCTTAATTTATCTTTAAAGTAATTTCTTCATTTAAATTTTCTGTGAAAATTGAATGCTGCCTTTTGCGTTATCAATGTCTAGTAAAAATTATATGTTTTTTTTTAATTTGATTTAAGTTTTAAGGAATTATGCATGTACATTTTTACAACTCTGTATACATAACTTCTAAAATTTTACCTTTGTAATTTCTGCTTGCATATATTTGTATGAAGATTATTTGAGGAGCTGAAAATTTTCAGATATTACCCACTTTGAACTCTCTGTAAATATGGTTTTAAATGTAGATGGAAAAAAATCTCATGAGAGATAAAATTTTGTGTACCTGATGACTGTAGTATCAGTAATGGTAACATGCAAACTGATTATGTTGTAAATAATGAAGTAATGATAATTATAGTTACATAATTATTGATTTTATAGTCATATTAATTTTGACATTAAATATGTATTTAAAGTAATTTTTTTAGCAAAGTATTTTAAATTTCTTAAATTTGTTGTGGTTGTTATATGATAGACTATGTTTGCATTCGACTCAAGCAATGATGGGAATTACTACAAGTGGTATTAAAATAAGATGTAGAATTAAAAAATAAAGAGTAATTATATTTAAATATTTTTTTCTGCATATCATGAACAAAAGATAAATCTAATTCAAAATGTACCTAATTAAAATTCAATTGCATCTTGTTAAACCTCCAGAATTAATTTGAATATCTATGAAATGTTGAAGGAGGGAAGAATGTTCTTTATCGTTGAAAAATCAAAATACAGTTTTATACTAAAGCATATGTAAAATGAAATTGGGAGATTTCTATTATTTATTAGTTATTAAAAAATCTTAATTTTTTGGGGAATTTAAAAAAGAACTATATGAAATTATGAGTATTTTGCAATTAATTCATAATCAGAATATTAAAAACTTTCAACAATTAAATGAAATTAAGATAAACAGCAAGGTAAAGCTATTCTAAATTAAGAAAATCAAGGACTAATTTACTTCTTAAAACAAGAAGTAACTACTCATCTATCACAAAAGTCCCATTTGTTGTTTTCAACTTGAAAATAAAATGGCTTATCTGAATACAAGTGCATATATGTACAAAATTTATAAAAATCTCAAAAAGTATTTAATAAGGACAAATTATACATTTTTTGAAATTTAAACTGAAACCACAAGGATTGATGAAGCTAGTATATATATATATTTTTTTTTAAAAAAAAAAGTTATTGTAAAAGAAGGAGGTAGGAAAAGGAAGAATTACTTTAAGAGATGAAATTATTGCTGAGACCTTTAATCAGTTATATATATTTGTCAGGAAATTCATAGAAAAGTACTACTAAAGTTAGCATTTAGAAAAATTCATCAACTCTGTTGGAAAAGGAGACATTTTGGCTGAGAACTATTTTTGTTTGACAAAAATAGATTCCAGTTAAAATTAAGTAAAAGAAGCTTCAAAAAAGTTGTTTAGATACCAGCTAACTTACTAACTCAACTTTTTGGGAAAAAAAAATTTTGTATTGGAATTTTACTCACTGAAATTCACCATGCATTAAGACATTAAAACATTTAATTAAAATTATTATAAATTTGCCTGTTAAGCTTAAGATAATAGCATTTTTTTGGGGATAAATTCTTGTTTTGAATGATCTGGGACAACAGTGATATCTCATTGAGCTGTTAAGTTCTTGAATCTCTTGTTTTATGATATGGCATTACAACCTGTGTATTCTTCTTGATATTACAAAAATGCCATGGCACTCAATTTATTTCTAATGGATTCAGATGACAGTCTTCTATTTTTCAGGCATATAATTTTTATGCTTCTGTCATCAACACCTTTTGTACACTTTTTCTTTTTTTCACTTGTAATTTTTATGTATTTTGTTTCCTTATAACAAAAACAAAATTTGGGTATTTTAGAAGTAGTGATACTTCCATCTTCTGGATTTGCAATTTCAATTTATGAAACATGATTTTTTTCCTGTAAAGTAATCGTACTTTTTTTTTGTTGATGTCTATCTTCGCTTCATTTCTTTTTTTTGTTCATTTATTGTATATAATGGAAATGCATTCATAATTTATGTTATTAGAATTTCATTGCAAATAACATTCCAAAAAGTGCTAAACCAGCATTTCAATATATTTTGTTCTCGAAATTACAATTTTTGTTGAACAATTGAAAGAATATGAGATTGTATTTTATAGAACAACTTTAAAGCTAAAAATTTTATGATTCTCAAAAGAATGACTGTGATTTACTAAGTTTTAAACATTTGGATTTATATCAAAACTCATTCAAACTTGAGTTTTTTTAAGAATAAATTTAATGTAACTTTTTATACCTTCAATGTATTTTGATTCAGTTTTTTCTTCTTCTTTCCATTGCAGTACAAAAAGTACTTTTAAATGGTTCATAAATATTTGTATGACATGGAACAATCCATTTTCTATGAGCATGCAAATTTCAAAAAGCTGTATTTATATGTACGTACGTATGTATACATATATATGAAGTCACTATCTCATTTTGGGTTAAAATACATTTGAAAAAATACTCTGATTTATTTTTAGTAATTTTAGTAAATTATTATTTTTTTTATGTATATTTGATTTTACTCTGAGATTTTATTTCTTCTATTGGGCTGTTTTAATTTTAAAATACACACAATTTGTTCTTTTGTATGTCAACTCGTGTAAAAAGTATATGTGTATTTGCTTGTAATATGTTTATCATATATTTAAAAATATCCCCAATATTAATTGGGGATATTTTTAAATAACTGAACAATGTACAAGAATAATTTATTAACATTAAAGTTATAAATATATATATATATAATAATAATAATAATAATAATATTAATATTTTAAAAATTTATTTATTACTAAAATTTTTATTTTTATATGTTATTTTTTTCTAAAAATAATTTTTTATTGTGAAATAATATAACTTATTTTTTGAAATTTCTAAATGTGTGGTTTTGAAAAAAAAATACACTGGAATTTAATGTGAAAATTTGGCATGAAACATAAAAAATGTTTTCACTTATTTTTTTGGACCTGTGGTAAAAGTATATTGAGTTTTTATTTTTAAACAATAACTTAAACAGGCAGAGAAGTTTTAAGTTAGTAATAGGAATTGCTCATTAAGCTTTCACTGTGGCATCTAACAATGAACCAAATGACAAAGCATATGGATGTATCTAATCCTAGGAAAAAAATGGGATACACTTTTTTTTTTTAAAGCAAAAACACATTTTCGTCCATTTCCTCCACAAAAATCATCTTTCTTTTTTTTTTTTTATCTGCTACTATGTTCTATATAGTCTGGAATCTCCATCCACTCTCTTCCTTTGAATATCTGCTGCCTATCATCTCTAAGTGGAAGACTACAACTTAATTTTAAACCAATTTCTAGGCTTCTACTGAGTGTTCAGATTCCAGCTTGAATTTTTTTTTAAGAAATTCCAAGTTGTTTGGATTTTTAGGTATCCCTATATATTAAACACAATTAGACAAATTTTTCTTTAATATTGGGAAAATGATGAGGAATGAAAAAAACATACTGACTAATTTTGAGTTTTTGATATGTAATTTATTTTAATAAATATTTTTGGTATTTCTCATGTTTTTGCTGAGTAACTTTTTTAATACTTATATGTCTCAACATTTATTATTTTGGGCAATATTGTTTATGTCATCTAGTGGTTTTATTGCAATCTCATGTTAAGTAAGGATATAAACTTTATTTTGCGTGTAATATTTTGTTAATAAAAACACTTCAAAAGTTGTTTTTTATACACATACAATAATTCTTAAGAGTTTAATTTCTATTTTCATTCTAAATTTACATGTGTACAGTTGTTTATTGTTGGTACTCCTAAATTTGTATTTAATTTGAGTGTTTTGAGGAATATTTAAATGCTGAAATATATGAATTGATATTATGTTGGTTGGTTTATGTGAAAAAGTGAAAGAAAAAAAAAGTTTCATTTATATTTATTTATTTTAATTTCAAATGTAATTTTGGTGTTAATATCAATTTCAAGACTATTTATAAGAATAAAATATTTTCAACTTTACTATATAAGGGCATATTATCAAGAGATAGCAGTTATATACCTTTTCAAGAAATAAATTAGTCTTTAATTTTAGTTGCAAATCCCAGTAATCCTTGTGTTGCTTCTAGTGCGATGTTAATAAAAAACTAAACTATAACTTCAGTTGCAAATCCTTTTCTATCTTTAAGAAGTGTTCATATTATGAAGATTTCATGGTATTAGGAATGCATAAAAATTCACAAACATTAATAGTATAAATATTTATTTGGAATAAAAGCTATTGATGGACCAAGACTTTAAAACACATTATTGAAACAAATTATTCAGCAGGCTACTTGACAAACCTTTTGAAATAATTTTAATTCTGATGGCATTTCAGATTTAATTTTCTGCTCCCAGGAAAACTGTAAGAGTCAAAAAAATTTATTATTTGAAATCTAGAAATTAGCTTCTATTGGAATATTTGTATTTTGAATTAAATTTGCAGTTTAATTCAAATTAAATTATTGTTTAAGGGAAATTAATTTTTTCCTCAATCATATGCTTTTTTGATAAAAAAAAATACTAATCATACTAGAATTTTACAAGTTGTAAATAAAATGAAAAAAAGTACAAACATATGTAATATGATTTTTTAAAAAATATATTATTAAGATAAGAAATCCAACTTAAAAGCACTTATTTTTAATATATTGAAATTTGAAAATTGTTTTTTTTTTCAACCGTGTTTTTTGTTCAAATGTTTGGTTTCCCAATATCATTAAATATTTTTTGACATGTCATTGTTTCTATGTCTTTTAATGAGTGATAAAATAATATCTATGTTATATTATGTAAAGTATTTCTCTTGGCACATTTTTATTCCTTTAATTTGTATTATTGAATTTGAGTCCCATAATTATAAAGGCTCGTTTAATAGAATTAATGTTTCCCCCCATTATGTGTGTGTCATATTGTAAATAATTCGATATAAAAACCAACGTTTTTAAAAACAACGTTTTTATATGGTGGCAAAGTTTATTAGAGAAAATTATTGAAATATTAGTTAAAACTGTTAGTTATTTTTAACTTTAAAATTCACTTAAAAAGAGACATTTGTGAGAGTATTAAAAAATTCATAATACTCATAAAATCAAAACATGCATTTGAAAGTTTGTAAGTCATTCTATTAAAAAAAGAATGGGAACCAGAATTCAGAAAAAATTATTGTGATAAGACACAGCGCCAAATATTGGAAACTTTCTTTCTTGAGAATGATTACTGACTAAAAGTCAGCAACCCTTACTATCTCGGAGATAGTAAAGGGGAGATACTATCTCCCCTTTGTGAGTACAAAAGGTTTACGATACCGCATGCTGCGTGGGGAGTGCCCGGTGCTCCCAGAGGGGGAAAGAAATTTTTTCCTCAATCCTAAAAGCGCTGAGAGGAAAGAATATTTTGACTTATTAAAATTATTGAAATATTAGTTAAAACTTGTGGCAAACGTCTAAATATTGCATTGTTAGGCCAGTACGAATGATTCCCAAAATTTCAAAGCTCTAGCTTGATGGGAAGTTGGTTAAATTAACGATCGAAAATTTGATGACACACACACACACCAAGTGAAATTCAGAAAAACGTTGTAAAAAAAGTGACCAATGTTTCCATCCTTTAAAACTTATTGACTTATTATTTCATTAATATTGTCGGGGGACTTATTTACATTTTTCTCAATCTAATTTACTTAAGTAAAAGTCAGGCAATATAATTTTTAAAAATCTGGTCACAGCTTTATTTTTGTATGGTATTTTATAGGTAATGATAAATAATATTTTATCTGCTTTTAGAAATGTTGATTTTCTCTTTTTTCAATTATTATATTACACTTAAAGATATCAAAATTTTTTAAAAAATTCAAATACCAGTTCTTTAATTTATTTCTATGATTTAATTATATATTTGTTCCTAGGCTGTTTTTTGTGTTTATTCATATTTTATATACACTTCTAGGTTTGCCAAAAATCTTTCTCCTGATAAATTACATTTAAGCACTCTAAAAGGCCATGGGGAATTGCGCAATCTTGAACTAAATGAAAAAGTTTTAACAGAACTTTTGGAACTTCCGGCTTGGTTGTGCTTGACAAAAGCCACATGCAATTATGTTACGTTACAGGTACATTTTTGTTTTGTAATTTTTAATAATTTTGTTAGAATCTTTTCTATTTAATTTTTTTTTTCAAAAAGGGATTAATGTTTGAAATAATTAAAACTAATGAAATGATGACTGATGATTTTCTTATTTTATATAATAGTATTAGAAGATTATTATTTAATAATTATTCTTTTAAACATATTTGTGTGAGAAAAATGATGCTATGCGCATAAATATAAAATTTCCTAAAAATCGACTCTCATCAACTTGGGGATCCCTGTCTGTAGAATTATTCATAATGTAAATATTTATATATTGTACTATGGATGTATTGTTTATAGAATGAAAAAAAAATTATCATTCTATATATTTGTTACTATGAAATCATTATCTCTTAACCATTTAAAAACAAATAATTGTAATATATTGTCTTAAAAATTTGTTGCAAGGATTGTTGCATAAGACTCCAGATCAATTTCATATATCTCATGAATCCTAAGAAAAAGTTGTTGCTCCATAAAAATGATATGAAAAAAATTTGATAGCATCATATATTTCTAAACCATATGCAGATAGGAAGATAGTAAAAAGTTTATTTATTATAATAGAACCAAAGTTAAAATCAGTATATTTATTCAGTTGGTGACTTGATACCATGTGCAACCTTACCTAGGTCTGTTACTTATGTTTGTGGTTTGTAAATGAAATTGAGGTAAAGAGAAAAAACATTTAATCACTACACAAATTGAATTGTAATGAAAATTATAAAATATTCCATTATATATTGTTGATTGATTCCTTGTTTCTATTGGTTTATTGGTAATTTGTTTTTTAATAATTGTTAAATATTTAATAAATGAGAAATGCATCATTAATTTAAAATTAAAATAAAAATTTTATATGGCTGAAAGTTTTTTCCTTTACTGTATTTCTCTGTTTTAAATTTATATTTAATGTTTTACCTTTTGTCAGTTTTCTTTTTTAAATAGGAAATTTGAAAATTTTCTTCTGTAAGGTACCATACATATTTTCATTCAGTAAATGAAGAAATATTTTTTTTTTTTATCTTAAGTGGGAAATCCTCCTTTTTAGTGGATATTCTTCAGTGATATAAATAATAAGATTTGAATAATTGTTTTTTTTTAAATATTCATTTATTGGTATGTAAGTGTTATATCAATATTTTAGAAAAATTGAAACAAATTTTATTGCTGTAATGAATTAATGAGTGTGTATTCTTCATGAATACATTAATGCTTTATGCTCATATTTAAATTTACTTGACCTCCTGAGCTTTATCAAAAAATTTTGTAATTGGAAATTTTAGTTAAAAAACCTATGAAAAATGGTTATAGCTCACAACTGTATCTTAAAGGGTGAAAAAATTTTAATATGAAAAGTGTATACTATACATAGAATTACATTTATAACTTCTGAAATGCATTTGCAAGATGCTGATTTATTTATAGGTTTATATAGTTATTTCTAGTAAATATGTAATAATATGCTTATTCAAAATGAATCCTTCATCTGTTCTCTTTTATTCATAGAGATTGTAATTGAAATTCCATATATCCAACACAACATTATTAATTCAATTTCCACTTATCAATTTTATAACATTTTTCAGATATTTTAAGCCCTTCCTCAGTGGAGTATTAAAAACTTGTTAATGATCATAGATGGTACTTAGTAGGTAGTACAAGGTTGTGAGCAAATTATTTTAGTGGGTGATTTCCAATATCTATTGGCAATAAAAATACTTCTCTAATGCTTCTATCAAAAAGATAACCAAAAGGGAAACATGTTAACAATAGAAACTAGGGGTTTCACAGTTGCAAAATTAGAAAATGAAACACCTTTCAGATTTATTGCATTGGAGAAATGCCATCTTTTTTTCCTAGAAACATAGAGAGTGTCAAAAAGAAAAGAAGATATCTACCCATTTCTGTAAATCCTAAAGAAATCTAAACATTTTCTCTTCTTCCAACAAAAACAAATTTTAAAGATAGATAGAACCATTTAAAATTCTGAAGATTACAGGTGTAAATTTCATTTATTTTTAAGGGAGGAATTAAAATGGAAAATTACATTGAATAAAAAGGTAAAATAAAAATATGAGGAGCGTTGCCTTATGTTGATTAACAGAAATGTTGCCATAAGTTATTTTTGAAGATGTCCAATTTTAATTTATAAAACCAATCTATATAATAATTATTATTGAACAGTTTACACACACACACATATAAGTTTTATTTGACTAGCATTCATTTTATATTAGAAAATTTGTTTGCATCTATTATTTATTATGTTAAAAATCAAGCTAATTATATACATAAAATTTTATTCATATTGTATGAACATGTTTTGATAAATTATATATTGTATTAATTTTTATTGTTCCTTGAAGTGGTTATGGTAGCCTAATTGTCATGGTTGTGAACTTGCATCTGGCGTTGTTTCCATTGAACTGTGGGTTTTAGTTCTAATATAACTGAAGACCTGCTGTGTAGTGAGGCTGATGCACATTAAATCTGTTAAAGCTTCAACTCCACTCACTAGCATGTGTTGTGGAAGTTTAGATAGGGAGATACCAGCTCAAGTGATGTCCTCATAACTTGAGTAACTTGACTTTCATAACTTGACTTTCAGAATTACATGATCCATCACCAATACTTCTTGCATTGCCTTTAAGTCTAACATTAATAAGCAATCAAACACTCAAAAATTATTGTATGAAATTATTTAAGTTTTATGAATCACCCCTCATTATAGGATAATAACCTTTGTTGCTCTATATTCTATAAAACCAACCAAATTCCTCATTATTCCGGAAATTGCAAGTATAAATAAATTATAATTTGGAAGAATTGTGTGTACTTTTTAAGAAAATTTTATTTACAAACTCACCCCATCAATTTCTTTTTATTGGGTTTCATATTTATTTATTAAGAATTTTCTTTTAAAGAAGCTTTTCTTAATCAGAACTCTGTTTAACTTTTAGTGTGAAAGACTTCTGAACCATTATGCATAATTTCTAATCAGTCTAGTTACTATTTTGTTAATGTTATATATTCTAGTCATTATTATTATTTTTGTCTACATCACTAAATTCTTAATTCTAAAACTTTTCAAATTTTTTACATTTAACAAATTTATGAAAAGTTTTAAAAATTTCCTTCTCTGAATCACTTTTTTAGTATTGACAAATATGCTGATAGGACATTTTATTTGTATTTTCATATATTTTAACATAATATTGTGAGTGCTCAAGCTGTCAAAAATAGTTATGATGGTTCTTACTATAATTACCTACAGAGGGGATAAATATTTGACTGCTATAACCATACTATCCATGAATGTGTTAAGTTCAGTTAAAAAGTGCTGTCGGAGGTACACATTTTATTCTTTTTTTAAATTAATGACATTTTTACTCAGAATTTATTCGTATTATACCATTTGTTGAACTATTTGATTCATATAAAATGAATAATCATTTATGTATGAAGATTTATGTATTTACCTCTCATTAAGGGACAAAAAGTCTGGCTCAGTAGGTGTTCCTTATTTGGAGGTACTATTGTATTTGGTTTGTCCAAGACATACGATCTAATAAAGTTTTTTGGAGACTTTTTTGTAGTTGCATAAGCATTTCTCCATGTTTTTTAGTTTTGTAGAGATTGTCATGAAACTGAATCAGAAGAATTGTCATTTCAACTTCAGATCCAAATCCTGGGGTGGGTAATGTTAGGCACATTCTTGATGCCATCGCTTTAGCATGTGGAATTTCAGCCATCAAAGCTCAATGATTTTTCATTTAAGAAAGAGTAAGTTAAGAAAAATCTAATTACAGTAGTACCTTCCAGTAAAGGACACCCACTAGACCAGACATTTTGTCTCTAAAATAGATATGTCTCTTAATAAGATTACATATACTATTTTTTTTTCAAAGGGACTGGGACTAACAGAATTGTTTCTTTAATAGAGGTGTTATTATAAGAAGTATTTCTGTAGTTTGATTCTTTTGCTATTAATGTGGATAGGCTAATAACTTGCATCCACAAACTCAAGATGATAATTGAAAATTCTACTTATCCCAATAATAACAAAATTGGTTTTGAATCAGGAACAATACTAACAAATTGGATCTGAGTTAAATATCAGCTTTCTGACAACCGCATAGCTTTCCTGCATCAACTTCCTTTGTAGAAAATTTTTAATTTTGAAGGTTGTGGAAAGAAGGGGCTGGGATGTTTAGATATTAATTGATCTGTATAATTTTTATTATTATATTTGCTTAGCAAAAATGTAAAAATATAATGTGCAATAATCACATTTACAGAAAATTCTTTAAGTTTATTTCAAAGTATAAATGAAGTTAATTTCGAAATATGGAATTTTATTTATATATATATATATTTTTTTTGCTTTCAATGTTAATTAATTTATTTTTCATTCTACTTAATACGCTAATGTTCTCAGAGAGAAAATTAAAGTTGATTGAAAGAATTTTTTCATGTTTTGTTTGATTTATGCAAAAAACAATGAATATTAATAAGTTGGTAGTTGTTTCACCTCGTGATTTCCACAGAATAAACCTATGCATTAGAACATGATTGAAAATTAAGCATAATATGTTCAAAAAATAAATTCCAGTCCAACATTTCAATTTAGTTTTAAGAAGTAATATAGTATTTGTCAATATTTTAATGACTCTAATGCTTAACTTTGATGAGATGTGTAATTCACTTTGCAAAATTAAATAATAAATTAAATTAAGTTAAAAAATAACTTGGATCAAAAAATGTAATTCAGGACATTATAATGATTAAATTAAAATTTCTTTCACAGTTTATGTTTCATGAAGTAATATTTGCTTTTTTGTTGTTTTTTTAAAGAATGAAGAAAATTTTAATTACTGTGTTTATGATAAGTTCAGTATTAATTTTAGATTTTCTTCTCTCCTTTCACTTTAAAAAATTAAACCTTATTTTTTTAAACATCTTTTCAATAGCACCAATTTCCCTAAAAAAAGGAACAAAATCACAAAACTGTAGTAAAATGTACTATATATATGTATGTGTGTGTGTTTACGAACACACAAAACATTCCAAAATTGGAGAGTTTAGTAGTTATTAGTAAACATCTGTGAATCATAAATCTTCTTCCATTCTCCATCATTGTCACAATTTATAAGTTGCTATTATTTCACTTGGCAACTTTATTTCTGAAAGAAACTGCAAACGTTTGCCAAAAATAAGTACAGTAGTACCTCTTGTAAGAGGCACTCCCGAATTAGGGGTGCCTCTATTTAAGGGACAGAATATCTGGTCCAGTAGATGTTTCTTACTAGGAGGTACTACTGAATTGGTAATAAGAGAGAGTCTTTTAGAAAGAAAAAAATATCCTGATGCCATCTGTGGCTGACAGCCCAAAATACATGGATAATTAACAAAAATTAAAAATTTGAAATTTAAAAAAAAATGATTAATAGTATCAAAACTATATTTTATCCTACAGAGAAAAGCATGGATTTCTAAACTTTTCAGTTCTACTTGAATCAATCTATTTTTTCCTGTAAAAGGGAATATTTTGTCTCCTATATTTTGACATAGAAAATTAAATATTCAATTTGATTGAAGGAGAAAAAGAGCATATTTTTTAAACATTTCAAAATTCCAAGAGCATTATCTAATAATTGATTGTGAGTCATACCTACAGTTATATAAATTAATATTGGAGCATTTTTTTCTACTTGAAAATTGGATCAAAATTTGAGTCCTATTTTTTAACATTTGCTAAAGACAATCGTCATTTTAAAATCTACTGTATGATCTGATCCTAAATGTGATAATAAATATAATTCTTTGAATTATCATAGATTTTGAGAGGGTAGTTTTGAGAAATTTAAAAGCAAGTGTACAATATATAACTTTTGAATGTCAATGGTGTAGATTATCTTAAATTTATTTCGTGATAAATGATAGGTTTTATTGGATTTGAATCAAGCATATAGAATATCAACCAAAATTAGTTCTATACACAGTGATTCAAGTGGATGAGGACCTAAAATGAAACATAAATTTTATTCTGAAAACTTTTAAAAATAAGTGTTTATATATTTCATCATAATCTATTTAATTAAATGACTTTATTTATATGTATACATACAGTCATACATAATTTTTAATTAGTTTAAGAGAGTATATATCAACAATTTTTTAATTAGTAAATTTGAACATACATTAAGATTAATAATAAACTTCAAAAGAAATGATTAAAAATCTTATCTTTTGAATCTTGTTGCTGTGTTTATTTTAAATTTTGAACACTTTTGAAAGATTTTTTCATAAAATTAAGAAATTCTTCTCAGATATTTTGGTTAAACTTATCCCACAATAACTTGATAAGGATTAATGTCAGTGGATTACTGTGGTTAGTTCATTTTTGTCAGTTTATCCCATATTTCTAATTTGGTTAAATGTTCTTTGCAAATTTTAGAGGAAGTTTTGGATTATATATATGCCACATCTTTTTTTAAAAAAAGTCATTTGTTTCATCTCACTCGGATTATCACACAGCAGTATGCAATTTCTTTGGGCTCTGGTATTGCATCAGCTTTCCTCCATGGACTCAAGAGTGAAAAAAACATAAAGGGTCTCTGACCAAGTTAATCCCCTGGAATGTCACAAATTTGATTGTAGAATGTGTACCAATGCCACTAATTTGATTGTACTTTCACTCCTTTTCTTGGAACCTTTCTCCTAGCCTGGGCAAACTTCTACCTTCTCTTAAAAAGGCATGATTACCAAATTTGAGAACTTTTTACACTTCTTTACATACTTCTTATTTTTACTTTGCCTTTTTTTTTGTACTATCCTCTCAGCAACTATTAATGTTGTGAATTTTTTCATTTAGGTTTCCATCAATAACTTCTTGTTCTTGGCTAAGTAATTCTTAATGTCCATTTTAACCATTAACTGTTAATTTAAATATGCTAATATTTGGACCAAATGAGTGTTTTCATTTATTACCTTCTCATTTAATGTTGATGTACTCTAATTTATGATTACAGGGATTCTTTTCTGTAATTTAATTCAAGCACCCTGTAAGAATCCCAGTCATATTATATAATGTTAAATCTATTTTGCTAGAAATTAAAATGTGCAAATGTTATAATTTGTCATTGATGTTAAAACTAGGAGAACTTTAAATTAAAAAGTAATCCTGTACTTCTCACCTACTTCTTGTTTGTTTGCTGACATGCCAATAAAGAACAGACTTTGAGAAACATATTCTGGACTTTTATTCGTCTGTCCAAATAATTTTTCACTTTTCAGATGTCTAGTTCCTATCCTCTTGAGGGGTTCACTATTACCTTTTTTATCTATTGCTTTGTTTTGAAAGTACTTCTTTTGCCATTGCTATTCTATAAATCCTCCTTTTTTTTATTTATCATTTTATGTCAGTTGTATTAATAGAAGTATCCTGATGTAAGTTATACTGAGATCAATATCTAAAATAGCTAAATGTTTATCATATTTGGAGCAAATTGCATGGCCTTTTGTCTTCATTAGGGGTTGATGCAGTCTGGCAGATATTTTTTTGTTTAATAATGATTCATCACTTTTAAATTTTATGTTCATGATATCAACAAAAAGAAAAGTTATTCTGCTGTGCAAATTACTTTTGCTGTTAATATTTTACTTAACTTGTGCAAGAGAAATTTCTTTCTTTTGGCATGTTAAAAAATGAACAAAAAATACAGACAAGAAGAATATGACAAATTAATATTTAACATTAAGAAACAAATCGGTACGTCAGTAATCTTTCCTCTTTTCCTAATTGCTTTTTTTGAATTTTAATAGGCATTTCAAATAATTTCAGATACCTCAAACAATAGAAAAAAAGTAAGCCAATGAAGTGTTATTTACTTGTTCATATGATTTTTTTTATTTCATTGATGAAATCAATGAGAATATCTCCAATATAAAATATTTTAATTGCATTTTATTATTTTCTCTTTCTCGATATACTACACAATTTGTGACTGATGATGAACAAATTATTTTTATGTGACATTCTTGATTTATGTAATATTATCTACTTTTATCCCCCTCTTCCTATCAATTTTTTAATTAATATAAATTTTGTTTCAGATATCTTGGACCAAACTGAAATCTGTACCCATCTACCTGGTAATTATTTAAACCAATCTTAAATACTTTTTTTTGGCTACTAAAGTGAATTTTTTTAAATTAGTAAACTGGTCAGTTAAGTTTATTTAAATGTAAAAGGAAAGGTGTTTTTTTTTTTTTTTTTTTTTTTTTTAATGAGTGTGGATAGCCTTTAAAAAGTTATTTTTTCCTCTTATTTATTTCCTTGTATATTTGAATTTTGATATTTTTTAATAGTTTGTGTTTACATGATCACCAAGTTACTAAAGTTGAACATCTATTTATTAAACTTTAAAATGCATTGAAAAAAAAAAAATAGATTGTACATAAATACACATCGAAAATGTTTCATCATTTTTATACTAAAACCAATTATGTATAGTTTATTTTGTAGAGTGAAAGAAAATTAAAATCATTAAGCTATCAAATAAATTTATTTAAAAAAAAAAATGTCCATATATGTATATTTGCAAACAGTGTTCTAAAAATTGATGGTTTATGTAAAGAAAATGAAACAAAATGTGTACTTATTTTTGGACAAAGTAGTTCTCAATGTGTTTTGGAAGATAATATTTTACTATCATATCAAAGTAACATTCATTTTTATTCAGAAAGATATACATTTCTTTAGGATCATTGAGGTTAAATCTCAAACTGTATCAGATATTTTAGATTGTTTTTATTACTTGCTTTCTTGATGATTTTCAATGAGTTCATCTTTGTTGTCATCATCATCTTTGGCTTCATCTTGATCAAAGCAATCATCTGATATGTCCTGATCAGTGAGGTAATCACCCATAAATAAATTACCCAAATTCAATACTGTCATTTTTGTCCTATTAAAAAAAAGATTTTTCAATCTTTTTGTATACATATTTTTTGTATTTGCTTTTCATCTTCTAATTTTGCTTAATTTTCTTTAGAAATTTCTTCTACAAAAGTAGCTTCAGAAAAATAATTTTTTACTGTTGTGGTTAAGATATAATTTTCTCTGATACTTTGGGTAATATACTTATGTATCATCAAAGGTTTGCAAATTTTTCTGTTGATTTGACATTTTCATATGCAAAGATCAAGTGCTTGATAATTTTTTTTTATTAATGGACTTTCAAAGTTTTAATTACTTTTTGCTGCATGGTTTGTAATTTAGCAGTTGTATTAGGCAGGAAGAAAAGAAACTTATTATTAGTTAGTTCTTATTCTCCAAAATTAAGATGGATTGGGCAATCATGCACACACAAAAAAGCACATTATGTTTTGCTTAATCATTCAATTTATAAAAGTTCATTAACCACTTGCCAAAAACTTCTCTAATCCTCCATGATTTTTTTTAAAAATCATGGAGGATTAGAGAAGTTTTTCGAGTTTTGTAATCGAGTGATTTCATGCCTTGTAAACAAAACCACATTTTCTCTTTTTCCTTTTTCAAGTTTTAGTTTCTCCTTTCTCTTCACACAAACGACTACTGCGATTTAATCCTTACTGGGCTTTCATCCTATACAATCACCGTCTTTGAAAGTACAAGTTTTTTATTGAATAAACACTTGAAAAAAAATACTATTTTCATATCCATGTTGAATATGTTGTCAGGCTCATATTCTTTTAAATTTGTTTTCAGAAGTGCATTTTTTCATTATGAACATTAGGTGTTTGAAATACCAAGTATTTTTACCCAATATCACCTTTCCTTAAATTCCATATTACATTTTTAAGTTATCAAGCAATTCAGGGCTGTTTTGAAAGTTGAAAAATTTCAACTTTGTAACATATTTCAATCACTTAATTGTTAATTAGCAATCCATTTATGTCATTTTTACCCATTACAATACTACTTCATCAATTTCGTCAAAACTATACTTGGATTGTACTATTGTCAAAAAAAAAAAAAAAAAAAAAGATTTAAATCCTTAAATCTTTTTTTTCAATCTTCTCCAGTATTAAATCATTTCAATCTTTCCAACATTGATATCCAAATTATGATTTTTTCAAAAATTGTTTATAGCCACTCTTGTTGGAATTTCATTCTTTTTGGCCACTTTTTTTATTTTTCATTCCATTTTCTATGTCTTTTATTAAGTTAAATATGTCTTTCACACCTAAAGTTTTTTGTTTATGGGTCTTGTTCACTTTAAGAATTCTAAAGATAAACTGAATTTAAGGCACAAATCTTGCTTTCTAAATTAGGCAAGAGATTTATTGAATGAAAACTAAAAAAAAATATTACCAGCCAGTGCTATATTTGGTGAGTAATATCCAGTTTTCTGTGAATTTCCATTGCTTTAAGAATTGGTAAAACAGTTTTATCTTATTTAATTTATATCCTTTTTTATGAAAAAAATCCACAGATACTTTTTTCTGCTACATAATTATTTTGTGTGAAAATTTCAAGGTACCTGAAGAAATTTAGATATGTAGAGATATTTTTTTACATTTAGAGAAGCTTGTAATACATAGAAGCTTCACTGTAAATATAATATACATCAACATTTGTATTCATTTTTAATAATTAGTATTTTTATTTGAGCTACATTACTTTTAAATGCTGTAACACAACGATAATATTTTGAGAAGGGAATAAAGAAACTATGAATGCAGAAAAATAAATAAAAGTGAAGTCTTTTATATCAATAATTTAAATACATTCTTGTAAAATAGACATGTTTCATGCAAAACAGTTTTCAATGGTTTAATCCTTAGAATATATGTTTTATCATTTTTTAATTGGTTGTATATTTTTATGCTGTAATTTTTTAGTTATATTTATAAAACATATATTTGCTTTTTTATTAATTTTCGTAGTTATTATTTGATTATAATATCATAATTATTCTCTGCATAACAATTAATATATGTCCGATTTTTCTAATTATTATTTTTTAAAATTTTTAGTCTTTAGATGAAGTTGTAGTTGAAATGAAAACATGTGAAGATCTCCGCCCTCCCACACCAATGACTAATGAAGCCAGCTATAAGTAACTATTCTATATTTAATTTATAAGTTTTGCTTCATTTTTTGTTGAGTTTTTCTACAGTTGAAACTGAATATTATATTAAGTAATTAACAGTATTTTTAAAATACAAATATACAAATTTGTGATATAATTTCAGATCTGGTGGAAAATATGGATTTTCAGACAGAGTTATTGATGGAATGACAGTTGTTGTGAATTCAGTTATTATAAATTTCAGTTCTCCAGCATTTCAAGCTTCTTTTCAGGTATGTATAAGGAAATATATTTGGAAATCAGTTCAGAAATATCTATAAATGAATAACCGTTATTGTAAATAAGCTAAAATAATTTCTTTTTGACCCTGGGAAATGTTTAATTAAGAAGTCTGGGAAATTAAGATATAAATGGGAAAGTGTTATAACAAAATATGTATATAATTACTTTCCATTGTGTTTAAAAAATGTTTCTGATTCATCAATTGCATCATATATATCAGATGCTCTCAAACTATGGTATCTCCTAAGGATAGAGATTTTTGGAAAGGGGAATTTTTTGCATGGGCACACTTCAAACTTCTATTTGAGTTTTGAAGTGTGCACACACAAAGTTTTTGAAATGAGTGTAAAATGTCCTTTCTGCGAATTTTTTTTTAAAGATAATGCTGGAAATACTGTTTGTATATTTCTGCAAACAATATAGGTAGACCCTAAAACTCATTTAAACGGTAACATTAAATGAGGTAACTACTTATTTTTATGCAATTAACTTTGAATTTCAAATATGTAAATACCATCATGTTGCAAATTCATTAGTGAGAGTATTACAATAATCTTAGTTCTTATTCATTACTTTTATTTTGCCTCTGTTAATGGTTTTCAAGAAACCATACACATGTTTTTAAAAAGAAAACAGCTGTGGGGATTAATACATTTTTTAAAATAAAATTTTGAAGTAAAATCTTTGTTATTTCAGTAATTTCTAATTTCAACTTTGAAAATGGCAAAAATTAAAGACACTTAAATTGAATTACCTTATTTAGGGTTTAGTCTGCTATCTTTTCAATTGTAAAATTTGGTCATGTATCAATGTCTCAGTGTTAATAAAGAGTACAATGTCAGTGAAAGTAATTATTGCAATGCATTCATATTGTAATAGATATGAGAATTTATCTTTAAAAATATAGATTTTTTTTTTTTATAGAAATGTTTAAGGAATCCAATGGACTGTTAAAACCATTGGCATATATCATTTTCAAAAATTTTAGTTTTACATTTCATTTTTTTTCTAAAAATTATTTTGTTTACTTTTCTTATTGTTAGGAAGTATAATTTTTTAGAATTAGATTATTTAAAATCAGCAAATAATTTTTAATCGAAATTATCTCATCAGTTCTTTGTGTTTTGTTTATGTTTTGTAAGAATATATTTTATTTGCAGAGGAGGCTCACATTTTTTTTTAAAAAAAGCATGGCTTTCTATTTTAACTGAGATTCAAATCATTATTCAAAAATTTAGAGGGAAAAAAATTGTAATATATATTTAAATGTGTAATTTCTTGTAATTTTATTCAATTGCATAAATATGCAATTTTTAAATTAGCTTTGTGTTTCATAATTGTACTTTTAAACTCCTAAGCTTTGTGTATTAAATTAACATAAAATTATCTAAATTTGAATCGATAATTTATATGCACATTTGAATAATTTTTTATCTACATATGAACAAAATTCCATTAACAATTACAGTACATAATTACAGTAGTATCTATACCTCTATTTAAGGGACAAAATGTCTGGTTCAATGGGTATTGGTAGATTCAAATGTTCTGTTTTTTTTTTTTTTTTTATCATTTGTCTTTTCTGAAAGAAAAATGGAAAATATTTGTCTTCAAATTAGGTATAAAAATTAGTGTTCTATGTGAATTGTAGATTTCTGGGCAAATAAGGCAATCACATTTTTTTATTAAAAATTTTCTAGAAAATGGTCTTATTCAAAAATTAAAGATTTCTTAAAAATAGAGAAAATTTCTATTAAATATATTGTTCTCTTCACTATTTTATTGAACTTGATTTTTTTTTAAAATTTAAAAATATAAAAACAGCCCCTACAATTTATTAATTTATCACATTCTATAAATTGGTATTGCTTTCATTAATATAGAGTTGTTTTGATGTATCCATAGTAATTTGTTAATAAAAAGACTTTCTTTTTAAGTGACAATTTTTAGATCATGATTGAAATATATTTGCGTATTTTAAGTTATGTATAAATTTGTACTATAAATTTGATGCTCTTTGAAATCTTGTTATAAATTTTCATAATTCTGTCAGATGTTCAGATTTTCTAAAACAATATTTTTATAAATCTTCACAAAAAACTTTGGAAAAAAAAATTATTAATGAAAATATTTTGTGTGTATTAAAATTCAATGCATTGTCTAAAATTAAAAAAAGTTTTGGAAAATATATATACTATCCCCTACTAAATACTGTTATGAAGTTCAGATAATGTTTTTAAAAAGTGTACTTTTGAACTTATTTTGTTTCGGTAAGGTTATGATAAATGTTTTTAATGTTATGAGAAAGATAACATTTGTGTTATTGGAATTTAAAAAATGTTATGTATACAAAAGTTTTTAATAAAAAATCAAATCAAGAAACCACACAAAACTTTATTACAGGTTTTTCATTTTATTGTGTCATGTTTTTAATTTAAAAGCTTGAATTATTCTCTTGAAATATTATGTTTTGGTGCATATTTTAAAAGATGGATATTTATAAATGTTTCTTTCTTTCTTTCTTTTTCTTTTTTTTTTTTTTTTAAAAAAAAATAGCTGTCAAGAGTTGTTTTGGAGAGCTATTGTCCTTTTTTCAAAAAGAAAGATCTTCGTCTATCAAGAATTAAAGAATCGGATCGTGGCGAAATATTGCTTTTCAAACGCCTGGATTGGCAAGTGCTGCGTATTGAAGCTAAATCTAGTGATAATCATGCAAATGGACTATCTGGTCATATACCTTTAACCCCTCTTCGACTGATTACTAACCAAGGCTGCTGTAAAATGACTATCAAGAAAAAATTAAATGGTTTGTATTTATTTTCACATTTTATATTTTGTTTTTTTCTGATTGAAAAAAATATATTTGGGAAATCATAAATAATAATCAAAATAAATTTTTGTTTTTTTCAGTTTATTGAATCTTGATTATAATATTGCTTTATTTAATAATATTCTACAATGATTAATTAATAGCATGTTATCATGTGAGTATCAAGCAAATTTTATCGGTATTTCTGAAAAATAACTTTTTCACTAACTTTTTTCACTTATTTCAAGTATTTAATTAACTTGTAGCAATTTTTGTTTTAACCCATTAATGCTCACCATAGAATTCTTTAACCTTTTAAAACTAATTATGTTTGTACATATTCAAAATGAACTAAAAAATAATTTAAAAAACCTGCATTAAAACTTAAATTTTTGTTGAACATAATGTTTCTGTCTTATAAAAAGGATGCTAGGCACGAGAAGATACATGTTTTGCTCAAACACATTAGCCCTTAGATTTTCTAAAACTATTCCTTTTAATACTGTACTTAGATGAATAAATGCAGGGAATAAATGGAACTCTTTGAAGAACCTCAGAAAATAAACCCAAGAAGCTAAAATTGCATTTTATTCATTTATAAGGAATTATAATTTTAAAAGCTAAAATTGGAAAATGATAGTTCTAAAGGCATGAATTTTAAAAAAAGTAAGTCTTATAATAAGTTTTACACACCTTTGCATTTAAATTTACATGTGAGAAGGGATTAATAAAATATATAAAGAATAATAAAAAAAGCTATTTGTAATTTTTTTACACAATTTATATTCAATCTATTTAGAGTGAAAGATTTCAAAGCATTTATCAAGTAATTCAATTAAACATTTGTTTCATTTCCTTGTAGATTTTTTGCTGCAGTAGGCACTTCTTATCTGCTTCGCATTCACAGCGATTAAATGATCTTTTCCATCGTACCAGACATTTGTTATAGATTTAAAGAGCATAATCTGTTGAGTAACCACGCATTTTGAATTGATACTTCTAAGCTAAACAAAAACTCTGGCCACTAAGAATTTTTAGACTGTATGGAACTCCGATACTGTGAAATTTTTTGATCCATTTTATTGGTGCCTCCCATAAGTTTATTATATTGAGACAACAAATGTTGGTCAATCTCTACACATCTTTTATCAATATATGACCAGCATTTTGTCTGAGCTATAAGTTCAGAACCATAATGGTTAGACGATAAAGTAACGAGACTATTGTCATTTCTCTGAACCATTTTTAAAAGTTTGCTGTTCTGAAAATCGAAACTTCCTCTATTCTTCTTTTTAATAATTTTAATACTTTCAAGTGGACATTTTTCAGTTTTATTCACCTATATAATGTCAGGCATTCCCATTCTTTTTTTGTTAACTTCTCGATAAAAGCAGATCATGTAAAAAGATTGTCAAAAAAAAAAAAGAAGTTATATTGTTCATTTTCTGGTAACTTGGAAATTAGATCCAGAACAACTACACCTCCCATACTGATTCAATATTCATCCAAAACAGTTCCTTCACTTCTGAACGACTCAAATTGTATTAGATATCCAAGTTTAGTATTTAGGCACCAACTCTGTACCCGAATCTGACAGGTTTTCCTTTTATATACCATTTACACCCATAATGTCCAAAGTATGGGACCATACTCTCATCAACAGATAACTGCTGCTTATTTGGAAAATTCATTAAGAATCTTTCATTTGTTTAAAAAGTGGATGCAACTTAGCCTTATTGTCTTTTTTTTTTTATTTATTTAAATTGCTGTTGTCAGCAAAGTTCAAATATTGCATTATTTTCTAAAATCTACACCGTGGCATGGCTTCTGAAATCGCATTATTTTGTACATCATTCGAATTTTCCCTGTTCATTCATCTTCTTTGGAGAACATTGAATCCACTAGTGAATAGGATAGCAAAAAGCAATTTCATCTTCAGCACTAAAAACAAAATCACGGTCTCCTTTTTGACTAGCATACAAGATTGATTGTTCTGAAATATGTTAAATTATTTCATCATTTAGAACAGCTCAGATAATGATGTGGGAGACTAATGGGTGTTCAAAAAAGGTGGTTTTACTTTATTCTATGTAAATTGAAAGATATTATTTTCCAGCAATTCATTTCTTGACCAGTTCCGAATTTTTGGTGGTATATTTGCTTTTTTTTTATTCGCTTTCTATTATGAGGAAGAATTTCATGCTAATCTTCACTCTCTGGTTCACCAATTAGAATTATTCTTATATATGAATTATTCCTATTTTTTAAAATTAATCCTTGGTTAACAGAACATCATTTTTGAAATTATTTCATAAACAAGGAATACTTAATAATTATTATTTATCAAAATAATTTCTAATACAATTTATCTAAAAATAAATAACAATTCTTCTTGAATGTGGCATGAAAAGATCATAAATTGAGAAAAGAAAAGAGATGCATTCATATAGCATAACAGGTAAGGAAAACCTGTACCCATTCATGCCTAGCATGCTATCTATATATAGAACGTTTTGCACTAGAAAATATAACAGTATTACAAACAAATTAAATGATTTTGAAAGATACATATTTTAAAAATGAGAATCGACTCTGATTATAGCATAAAATATTTTCTCAGCATTGAAAAACAATAAAATAATCTTACTTTTTTTATGTGATGCTATTTTGAAAACTAAAGAAAGACTAACTCTGAATTTAGAATTTTGAAACAGAAATATAATATTGATAAAGCACTGTCATCTGCTGGATAATAAATACAAAACTTTATCCGAGTATTCTGCTATTTGGATCGAAAAAAGAATAAAATTCAGTGATTTAGAGCTAATTACTTAAGCATCGTTTTGAAAGGATGCTAAGCACAAACGGTTTAAACTAAGGGCTGAGCAAATTTTTGAATGTTAAATGAAAATATTTGTAAGTGGCATCTGAGACTATATCAAATGCTATTATTTGCTTTTGATTCTTGAGATTAAGTCTCTTACAAATATTCATAAAAGTATTCAAAAATTAAGTTAATGAAATTTATATCATATTCACTATGTTAATTTTAATCTGAAAAAGAAAGCAACATTTAAAAAAATGTAGTGTTTATTTTTATTTAGTAAAAGTTTAAAAAGTATTAAGTTTGAATTGTGGTAATTAAATATGTATTGTATATTTTAAAGTATTGTGTACCTTTGCCATTATAATAATAAGCAAATAAATTTTTTTGGCTCTCTATTATTAATTGTGTATGTAAAATTATTTATATGTAACGATGATTTCCATTTAACACAGATTGCAGTGTCATAGGATCCAGACTCATCTTTGTTTTAGATGATCTGCTTTGGGTTCTAACTGATGCTCAACTTGTCGCTGCTCTTCATTTTGTGCAATCACTGAGTGGATTGGTGCAAAAAGCCACTGAGCTTACTCAGAAACAGAAAGCTAAACAAAAGCTAGAGGTAAAGTTACTCAAATGTTTAATGAAAAGTGCATAAAGTTTCTTTTTTTCTGACATAATACTTAGTGTATTATAAGTATTATGTCAGAATTCTATTTATTATATTCATTCTAAAATGATTTTGATATTTATATATCATTGATTTAATGTTTTGCGATAAGTAATCTTGAATGCAATTAAAATTTTGTATATATTTATTAATTTCTTTCTGTTCCATATTCTGAAACACCATATTTTAAATCTACCATCTTCAAAACACCATGTTTCTAAAATAATCTGATGCTTTTTTCTTCTCATCAGTTGGTATGCAGAAAATTCCATCTTATGATTCTTTATAACTTAAAATAAAATTCATGTGACATGGGAAAAATACTGTCCAGCAAAATGATAATAAATGGAAAACATTTAATTCTTTGTCTGTTCAAGTATGTTTATAGTTATGCTCATATGCAATTTACTAATTCTCTTTTGTAAATTCAAAATGTTTGAGAATTATGAAGCCAAGGGGAAGGGTAATCAGAAAATGCCATTTAAACATCAAATGAAATATTTTTATGAGAAATTTTAAAATCTGATTAACATTTGTTTTAATTATTAATGTTTTCAAATAATTTTGGCTTTCAATATTTGAAATTTAATGAAAAGATATGGAGTTTAATTTTAGGGGAGTAGAGAATTCTTGTTTACCTGAATTTATTCACAATAACTGTGTTGTCATAAAATGATAAATTTTTCAATGAATAAATGCCGCAAACATTATTTTTTAAGGCCGCATTATTATTTTTATTATTTATTCAGTTTTATATCATAGTACAATAATCTCTTGGTAATTTGCCAGCTATTATAAATGAGTACCACTGGATTACTGGAAATTCACTAATTATAATGCATTTAAACAGCAAAAGGTTTGTTTTATTGTTTAAAATTTAATAAAGTACATGCAAATAAAGTGTCAAACACATGAAATAACTAATACTGCACAAAATTTTCTGTTTTGTTTTGATTATTCATATGAAATAGAAGATGTAAAATATTTTTCTATTTTCTTCTATTCTTTTTGACATAAAATAACACTTTCAACACTTGTTCTTGAAATTGCTTCAACACTAAAATGTCACTGGGGAAGACACCATTTTCTTCTGCCCAGGTAATAGATGTAACTAAGGAATCAATGGTTGTGTTATGAGATATAGTTTGCACAGCTGTCATCATTTATCCCCTCTTCATCCTCTTCTATTGAAGCTATATCCTCTATTGAAGCAATGTCACCTGTCAGAAACTAATTGTTTACCTCTTTGTCACCAGTGAGCCACTGGTTTATATCGTCTGTTGTTAGAATATTTGTAGAAGAAGTTTATTTAGTTGTATCCACAAGTGTAGCTTGATCAAGTCTGTATTATTTAGCTAGGATAATGTATCACTTTTTGTAAGTCACCATAAAATGTCATTTTTGTCTACATGAGATAAAAGCTTTATGCTTACATTTAAACTATATAGATATTTTTTTAGCACTTCACTCATGTGAAAACTGATGAAATATTGCTTATTAGGGAGTGAATGTAGACTCACATGTTTATTATTCTGATGTAGAAAGGTTAATTGAGGGTGAACAGTGCTGAAGGAATTCGGAAATAATGGATTAAATAAGTGTTGTGGAGCAACACAAACTATTATCCCTTTGAGCAACATTCTCCTAGCTTAGTAAATATCAAAGTATTTTAATCTGTGTAAAGATATTTCTGAACGCTGTCCTATTCTTTACAACCTTGTCCAAAAGATTTTTTAAAGTGGTAGTACATCAGGGATCAATATTTAGAAGATTCCCTAGATTGTCTCTATGATCTCTATACTTTCCACTAAACAAAAAAATATGTTCCAAAATAACTTACTCAATTACTAGTGATGCAAATTAGGTTATTCTGCAAGTCAGATTTCTGTAAAAGTCCCAAAGTGATGATTATTCTTCTGAATGTCTAAGTGTGTAATATTTCTTCTCTTTAGTTCTTTGTCCAATTAGATATTACGTCAATAATGGAATGCCTCCTGAAATTTCAAAACATTTGCTTAAGTGAAAGTTCCCATTAGCTTTCTCCACTCACTTTTTATTGTCATCGTTGGTGTGGATATCCTTTAAGGCTAACTAGTCAACTTTTACATCAAATTCTGCTATCAATCTTGCAAGTTTATCTGCTTGTTCATTCCAAAACATTTTTGAGTGTCCCAGAACCTAAAGAAAAACCATATTCACATTATAGTGGGACTGTTTGAACATCTTTGTAATCAATCTATAAATAACTTGAAGGAACTAGATTGAGTTGTTTTGGAAAGTTAATAGAACTGTGCAACTGTAAAATAATATCAGCAGATTATTGTTACTCTGTCATTTCATACAAAGCCAGGCAAAAAGTCAGCTATTCAACTATGAAAATGGAGATGGTAGAATTTATATTATAAGCAAAATAAGTATTTTGTGTAACACCTGCTGTATAAGTAATGTGTTGGCTTTTAGATGCATCTGTAGTTATGAGAAAATCCTAAAATCTGTATTAAATTAATTTATTAAATAAGCCACTTAGAGAATAGGGATTGGTAGATTTTATTTTGGAATTTGAACTTGTTAGTATAAATGATACTTGGTTAATCTGTAAAGTAGATTAGTCTTGGAATAGACAATCTTTTTCTTTTAATACTCCAGCTGTGAAGTAAATTTAAAACATAATTTTTATCCTTTACCAGAATTTTTAGATGCATTGACCCAGGGCTATTAAAATACATTGGAGAAAAGATTATGTTTAAAATTTGAGTTACGAAAAATTTATTATCCAATCATCTGATTTTTTTTTTCTGAGAGAATTTCCTGCTCATTCAATTTTAAAAGTTTGGGATTTCATTGCAGAATACCCAAGTGATTCTTGGAGTTTTCGTTTGAATTATATTGAAAGATTTTAGCTCATTATCAGACCATTTACTTATGATGTGGCAAGTGTAATAATATATACAGTAAATGCTCTTAATGCTTATATGCCATACCTTTAAGATCATCAAGTTTTTGATTAATGAGATATTTTGATTTTATTTAGAAAATTGTATTTCTAGATATTTGATGAAGTTTGCCATAGGTAAGAGAATCCAGCCAACATAAGATAAGGAATTGTATGAATTCTTTTATTTGAAAGTTTTGCTATTTAACTCTTGTCAGGACTTAAATTATGTTTCCAATAATTGCACCATTGTGTGATTCTAACCAAGAGTATATTGTAGTTTTTTACTGATAAAGTCAAGGGAATAATGAGGGCAGTAAATAAAAATATCATTGGCATAGATTGAGCATTCAATTTCTGTTTCCAAGATTTAAAATAATTATACATGTATATTATGTATGAAATTGACCAGAGGAACCCTTCAAAATAATCTTTTTCCCATGACATTTTTAGCTTCTATTTTTTCTTTTTTAAATGAAATTAGTGGCTGTTCTGCTCTTTATATATATATATATATATATATATCTGTAACAGGTGGAGATGCTCTTTCTGTTCTATAGCCTCGAAGTGAGCAATTCTATTGGCTTTAACCCTTTCGAAGGTTTTAGAAAATATTGAATTCCAAAGCTATAGATCTGTATTAGGGGATTTTAGTATTGTCTGAACAAAGTTTTAGAAATTGAAGAGTAATTGCTTGTTTCCACAACTGTGATACTCATGGAAATGTTATTAGATGCAATTTTTTTTTAAAAAAAGGATTGGCCTGGATTTGAGGTCAAAGAATGCTTAAAACTGAATTTGGACTCTTTTGAGTTGAAATTTTTTTTCAGGATATTATAAGATAGTCTTGCATTATGTTCATTTACAAATTATATTCCAGTACATTTTTTAACTTTTTTTTTTGTTGAATCTATGTTTACATGAATATTGCCTGTATTCAGAAGAGAAAAGTAATGATGAAGAGAAGATGAGATGGTTGATTGGTCAAATCTATTGAGTTAATTGTGCAACACTATAATATCCAATAGAACATTCCTACCAGTTGTCTAATGGAAATTTGCTATTCATGAGTATTATTTTTAATTACATTGAAGACAGTATTGATGAGGTATACATTTTTTTTATCTGGATTACCAATAATATATTAAACTTATGAAATCACAGATTCCAGTTTACTCTTTTTACATTTTGTTTTTGAGATGAAGAAAGCTCTGTAATGGTAGGAAAAATGCTCAATATCAATGAACAGTCTAAAACATAACTATTTTCATTAGCAGATAGATTAGAGGGTTCAATAAGAGAAACTGTACCAAGTGCAATTCAATAAGTTGGAAGTTGAGAAGAACAAATTGAAAATTTGCTAGCCATTCTACAGTGGTCTTTCTATATCGAACAGTATGATTAAATCTTCACATTGGATGTTGAAGGTTAAAATCATCATAAAAGAAACTGGATAAGTTATAGAGATTAAAAAAAAAAGTTATATATACACACACACTACTGGTATTGAGTTTAACTAGAATTTCTAAATTGAACGAATTTGCAATCTGTGTAAGAATTTATTGGTCAGATATGTTTTCTGGTACTGCAATGAATAATTCTCCACCTGGTCTGTTTAATCTATCATTTCTGAGCATGATTTTACTTGAAAAGAATAGTCTTATCATGTACCATTAAAAAAGTTTCTTGGAATGTTCAGATATCTGCTAGCTAAAAGGAAGGATGTTTAACTAGATATATTTGTTAGATAAACTGTACCATCTCTGTCCTCTCTCTGAAAAAACAATTAGAAACATTTTTAAAGTTACTGTGAAATGCTAAAAAGGAGTAATAGAAATATTTTAATAGAAAAAAGAATTTGTTCTTTTCTATCCAAATTGTATCTTTTTGGATGCACTGGTTGTGCCACTGGCAACTTGTGTGTAGGTAGGTGGGGGTGTTATTGATTTAGAGTTTTTTTTTTTTTTTTTTTTGTCTCTGTTGTAGCTTGCTTTTTCCTTTTTAAATATATTTATGGGTTCTTCATTTTGAAAATATTACTTAGGTCCAATTGTTTTTTTTTTTGCATAGTTCCTATGGTAAACTTAGTTTGCTTTTCTGAGACTGCTTGGAAAGAAGGAACAATTTTTTTAAATCTTTTCCTCAGATAGCCTTATATATTTGTTTCCATTGAATCTGTTTAAACTACTATTGAAATACTTTAAAGTGTTTAGTTCTCTGTATTTTCTCCACACTTCTCTCCTGTTGGTGATTTGGCATTTCATTCATGTATCTGTTTTCCCTTCAAGAATTATAGGAATGCAGGAATTTAAGTGGTGATCTATTTTACATTTTGCACAATTCAAATTATTTGTGCATTGTCTAGTGTGGGATAGTCCACAATTGACACATACTGCTGAATGTTAACAGAAACAAGATGAAGGAAACTGTAGCAGGTGTTATACTATTGGAGCTTATAAACAAAAATCTGAATGCTGTGGTTTATGAAGCAGATCTTAACATTGTTGATAAGTGATGTCTCATGAATAATAATCAGAACTGGGGACAATCCTTGCCTAGATCCAGATTTCATGAATCTCAATATCTCTACAATGTCAAAGTAGTTTGTTTCTTGCAACCCTTTTACTAACTCTCCCATAGGTATATATTTCGTATTGGAAGAATGCGAGGTTGCGATTCCCTCCCTTAATGTGTTTGCCTTGACAGAGATATTTAGAATTCGTTTTACATGCATAATTTATGCTGTGCACTTAGATTCCAAAATTGGAAATCAAATTTTGCTTCCATGAGAATGAATGACATGTTTTTATATTGTTATCATGTCTAGAAATTTTTACCTTTATTTATACATGAAGAGTCATCGAGTTTGATTTCAGGATAGGGGCGGCTTTTTTTACTTGCTCTCAAAATAAGTTTGCTATCACTTGCTGGAGTCTGTACAATGTATCATTTTCTGGTTCCATAATGAAGGTATTGTTCTCAACTGCTTTTTATTATTATTTATTTATTTAAATACACAACATTTATAGTCTATCTTAAAAAATGAGGAGGGGAAGGGCATAAAAAACAATTTGTGTCTCACTAAAGCTCTTACAAAAATATATAAATAAAATATGATTCTTACTTGGTAGCAAAGGAAAAAAAGCTCAATTCAAACTTGAGAACTGTGGTAAGAAACGATAGGAATTTCAAACACACATCAGCCTTACCTCATAGAAATCTGACTGAATTTGTATGAAGATGTATTTTTTTTTATCTTTTAATTTTTTACTACTCTTAAGAATTTGAATAAAATTTGTAACATTTACTTCCTTTAGAAAGTCTTCTAGTTTTATTTTTATGACAAAATAAAATAAAAATTTATAAATTTAATAAATGTTTTAGCTTTTATGAATAGACAATCTGTATGTATTGCTTTATGATTTTTTCTGATATTTTCTAATTTTTAATTCATATATATTATACTAAATTTGTTGCTGTAATTCCTTTTGAGGGTTTCCTACTGTTTATAAGTTCATAACCATTTATTTAAAATATTTTTCTCTTATTTAGCAACAACCAGATAAGCATACTTTCGGTAGCCACTCTAAATCAAGCACTCCTTTATGTCCAGCTTTTTATCGCCATGATGTGGTTGAAACTTCATATCACGTTTTATGTAGTAGAATTGACTTACATTTGTGTGATGATATGGACCCTAAAGGTTTGTACATTTTAAAAATTTATTTATGTGTAAATAGTGTATGTTGATATAGATTTATATGTAATTGATATTTTAATTAATTTTATATATCCATATTTAAATATTCTAAAACATAATGCTTTGTATTTCTCACTACAAAATTAAAATGAGGCAGACACTTTTGTATTCTAAGTGTGCTGAGAATATGTGTCATTGTAACTTTTCATACTTATTAAATAAGTTCTTATTATTGATTATAAAATTATATCACATTAAAATAATATTTTCTGATGCAATTATCATATTAAAATTTAAAGATGACATTCATTCTATTCTAATTAAAATATTTACATTTGCTTTTAAGCATATATTAATTATTTCTTATAATTTCATTTATATTATTGTTTTCTCCCCATTTTCTAGATGGTCGGTCACAACACACAAATCTAAAAAGTGGAGGTGCATTACAAGTCTCTTTAGATAAATTAATAATGGATTATTACCCATACCATCGTGCTTGTAAGTTTGACTCAAAAGCAGTTATTTTCTGATAATTTATTTAAATTCAAGTTCATATACAACTGATAGACTCATTTATTCATTTGTTTAATCCTGTAGTCTCTAGTCGAGAGCATTGGCTCCATTACTCAGAACCATCTTCTAGTCGCAGTACTTGGGTTCAACAACTTTTAGCATTATTTCATGAAAAACTTCAAAGCAAAGTAGATATGACTGCTTCAGGGGAGAATGTTTATCCTAAAGAAAGTCCTAAACACAACATTTCTCCATCTGCTGAGATGGTAGGTTTTTTCCCCCCCTATTTTACAGTAAACTTGATTTTTAAAGTGCCTCTGTATTATTAAAGTAAATTAATTTGTAGGTAAAATATCCATTTTTTGATAGAAGTAAATTTGTAATCTGTAGTTTTTTAGATTAGGGATAATTAATTGGATTATAAGATATAAATTTTCACAGTTTTCTAATAATTGAATATGTGATGTTGCAGTTAATTTTATTTGTTTTGATAAAAATGCTTTGTAAATGATTAAATCAAAAAATTAAAAATGGAGCAGAAATATGTAGAAAATATTTTTTAAATACATGCAAATACAATCTTTTATAGAAATATTTTACCTATTCAACCATGATGTTCATGATTTCATTGAAATTTTTTAGTTTGGATTTTTTCTGAATATTCTTTTGCAAATACAGATATCAAAATACGTTTATGTACATTTCTAAAAGTGGAATAGTCCCCGTATTTAGTTACTCATACAACTTTTTTTTTACTTCAGAATTCAATTATTTTAAAAGGTGGAATATGATTTATATATCAGATTATAAGTGATTTTACATAAGAAATATGAATATAAAGGCATTAAAGTATTACTGAATTTATAAACATTTTCCAATGCATTTTAAAAAATTATACATACATTCATAGGTAAGGATATTATAATTAAGGTAATAATATTTATTTACCGGATGTAGTTAATGATTGATTGATGAAATTGTAAAGATAGATTCTTCAAGAATATTATTTATTGATAATAAAATTTATTCCCTACTTTTATATATATATATTTAAACAATAAGAATGAAATGAATTTCTTTATTATGAAAAAGGAATTCCACTTATCCTTATTTCATTCTTAAAAACACAACATGTGTTTCAATGATGATATTTATGAATTTTTGAAAAGAAATTTTCAAATGATCATTCATCTCTTTTAAAAGCGTTTTTGAAAAAATATATGTGTGTGATACAGATGGGTCAGAGGAATTTAAGTTAAGCTTTCTGTTTTAGTTGTTGGAGAAAATGTTAGGAATGTATTTATGTTTGTTAAGTATGATGATAGTCATTTATAATTATGGGTGAAATTTTTTTAATTTTAGAATATTGTTGATTCTCCAACCACTCCAGATGACAAACCTTTATTGACTAGAAAAGCCAGCACCATAAGTAATTCATCTGGAACTCTAACACCAGATGTATCTCGCAAGAGTATCAGTGGGCTGAATCGTAAATCTTCTTTACAATGGAATTATCGTTATTTAATGTCCAGCTGCTTTGTTTTGAGACTAGAAGATATAGTTGCTTATAAAGTTTCAACATCCACATCATCTCGAACACGTGCCATTGAAAAATTTCTCATATATAATAAAAGTGCTCATATGCCATCTGATATAAAAACAATACATTTAGAGCAAACGTCATATTATTTACCTGGTGAAATTGATTTTCCAGGTAATGTATCATTCATTTCCATCTTAAATTTATGGTATCTAATATTTGAATAAATTTTACGTAATATTTCTTAGAAGTGAAATGAAATCCCCCCCCCCCCCCCCCAGTGTGAGTTTCTAGTTTTTCTAGAACTTATTTGCTGTTTTAATTATATTTTTCATATATGGGTATAACTAATTACTCTAAACTCTGATATATTATTCTTTTATATTTCTTTACAATACTTAAAAAAGTTTGATTATTAATTTCTTATGGAATTCATTGAGTATTTTAAGAATTTTTATTTTAGTATCGTAGAATGATTTGCTTGTAAATAAGGATAAAATAAATTAAGCATCTAAATAGATAATTTATGTATTAAAAATATGTAGGTAATAACAGTTATAAAAATTATGGAAATTTTTTCCTGTTTTGATTTAAAATTCATTTTTGCTTAAAATGAATTTAAATGCAATTAAATTTTAAGTACTAAAAATAAAAATTATATCTCATGCTTATGTTACTCGCATGTTTCTATTTTTTGTGTTTATTATTTTTTTCTCTTTTAGTTCCTTCCCCTAATTTATTTCTTCATATTGGTCCTTTGAAGTTGTATTTGGATACTCCAACAGTATTATGGATTAATGCATTTTACTTAAATTTACAGAAATGTTTGGTAAGTGCTAATTTAATTTTTATCATACTTTCTCAACGAAGCATTTAAAATTTATTTTACTCTTTAAATATTCATGTATACATATTTAATTTAATATCCATATATTTCAGATGTCTTTAAAATTGGGTGCCACAGAAACACCATCTTTTGTTAACATTAGAGTTGAAGCTTTATTACCTCAGGTAAAAATGGATTTTTAAACTTAAATGCAATCATTTTCATCTTTTCTGGTTAATTTAAGTCATTTTTTTTTATTTCGAAATCTTATGCATAAATTTAAATGTTTGTCTTTTTTTATCCATTATACAAATCTACATCATTGATTGTATTGGTTCAAAATTTTGTAGAGAACTTTGATGATGGGATAAGAGTTGCAAACATATATTCCTGTCAAAAAAATTCGCTTTTGATTTTTAAAATTTGATTTAAAGTGACTAATATGGGACATTTTGTCTTCACTACAAAGGATTCTTGTGTATGTTATGTCACAGTCTTTGTTGTTTTTGGCTATCTATTTTCACATTTATTTATTCATTTATTTGGGGGTTTTTTTTGTACCAGAATGTAGTTGTTTAGAGATTGTTAATTTTTTTTATATATGTTTGTTCTAAGTTGTAGAAATGGGATTGTGTTTTGAATGAATTATTTAATAATAATATCCAAAGAACAATGGAAAAAAAAAAAGGTATTAAAAAACTGGTATCAACAAAACACTCAAAGTTTATACAACAGCATTTGTGGTACTGATATTTCATGTTCTTTACTCATATCATTTGAATTTATATGTACCCCAAAACATCTTCAAAATGTAAATTCTTGTCCAACATAGCTTTTTGCATTTTGCAATTGCATAATAAGTAATGTGTAATATTGGGTTCAAAAACTCTGCTCTGTAACTGGGTTCTAATCCATATCTTATTTTTGGTCCACTTTGTTTCCAATTTTAGCTAATTTTGATTTATTAAATTTTTCTTTTTGAATTTGTTTTTATTCTTAAATAATTTTCTTTTATTTTTTAACGATTTTTTCTTAATAATGTTGAAGTTTATTTTTTAATTATTTGCTGGCTAGCTTTCAATTGCTATGTTGTATAATTGCAATACTTCATCAATTTATTTAGCTAATTTTTGGGGAATTTTTAAAAATAGCATTAAAAATGTTAATTTTAGATTTTTTAAAATTTTATAAATTATTCCATCCAGAAATCTATTAATCAAAACAATTCAGTATTCTTATGGTATATAGAAGAAACATTTGACTTTAAAAAAAAAAAAAAAAAAGAATGAAGCAGTTTTAATAACTTACAGAAAATATTATTTAAAAGTTGATCTTCATTAAAATACTTTTATACTTTGAGCTTATTTGTTATATTTTTATATTCATCCATGCAAAAAACAGCAGTGCTAGTATAATGTATATTTTGATTGTTTATTCATCTGTTCTTATCTGTCTATAATTGTCCAAATATTTGTATTAAATTAGTAACAATTATGACCAATCTAATTAAGAATTCCTATTAATAATTTTGTTTTATTGATAATCATTACCAACATATTATAATTATTTGGTTGAATAGTAATGAAACACTGTTTAAAATGTGAGAACATGCTGTAGAAATTCTCAATCTGCAAGATTGTTTAAATTTGGTGTTATCATTTATCAAATATTTTTATAATGAAAATTTTGAGTTTTAGTTATTGTATTTAATAATTTGTAGAATTTCTATGTATGTATATTGACCTATTATTTTACATTTTAGATTTCTATGTATATCTAATATATTGAACATTTAATTATATATTATTCTATGTAGATCTAATACATTAAACATCTATTATACATCTAATTACATAACCAGTTTTGGAAAAAAAGAACTGAAAAAGAAGAATTAACTTAGATTTATTTTATAATTAGATTGTTATTCCAAGTGATGCAAACTCTCCTACTCAACCTGATAGACCAAGAACATTACAGCTTCAATCTTCTCGGACTATTGCAACAAACTGTCGATTAGGAGACCACACAACTCGTAGTGATTTAAATGAATGCCTGGAAACTTTCAGTTCAGCTGAAATGTTTTCTAATACATCAAAATTTCCCTGGAGAAAAGATAAAAAACCACTGGCTAATGCATTTTTTGATCATGTTTTAGGTAACTATACATTCTTTAAAATACACCTCTAGTAATGATGATGTAGTATTTTGATATAATCAATGAATATTTCAATGAAAAATATTTGTTAACTTTGTACCTTTTTGTCTCTTTTTAATAAAGTTATTCTCTTTTGACAATTTTTTTTTAATCTTAAAATAAATTAAAAATTTTTTTGTTAAAAATTAAATGTTTTTTGAAAAAAGGAGGGGGAAGATGGGACAGAGAGAGAGAGAGAAACTGATTTCTTTTTCTGTCTTTGTTTTATGTTTGAAAGTGTTAGTTTTGTTATTTTTAATGTATTTCACTCTGGTGTTGATTATAATTTTGATGTGCTTTTTATTTTTGTGTTTGTTAATCTTGGGTATAAAATTTCATTTTCTTTTTTTATTATTCATTTTCTCAATTTTTTTCCAAACTATACTATAACAATGATATAAATTCAATTACATTATATATATAATGGAATTTATTTAATTTTTATAGTTGAGAAAATGAATAAAAAAGAAAAGTAGAAAAATGATATATATATATATATATATATATATAATGAAATATTAACTATGTGCCATTTGGAGGTGTATGTTAAAAAATATTCAGAAAATGAATGAAACTGTTAAATAACATAAAAGAATCCTTCTTACAAACTATCTATTTTACTATTATACTGCAATATGTGAAAAATGTAATATATTTAAGGAATAAATTCCTTCAGAATCATTTTCATTCACTTTTGTATATTGTCCAGATAATGCTTAGTAATTATCATTATAATGTAATTCTTACTACACAGTTAATTATTGATTTATTTTCTGTATAATTTGTGACTAATCAATTTTGCTTTAAAATGAAAAATTGAGTTGAAAATAGATCTGAACAATATATGTGTAAGTAATTTAACTAAATAATCTGAAGGCTGGAAATGTCACCCATTTTTTCTCTTGTGAAGGAGAAATTGTTATGATTCTTCTCTTAATACTCTTCCTTGAAGGAAACAAAGGACTTTTGGCTGATTCTGAAGTTCCATCAGAAATCATATATGTGTGTACATATATAGTGTATATAACTACACTCTACAACAACAACAAAAAAAACCGACGCACGAAGAAGGAGTTTCCCGATTGTAATTAAATTCATATGCAAAGATATTTGGATTGAACATGCAAATGATTAAAATATGGTGACCATTGAATGAATAGCAGGAGCTACAGCACATTGGAACTACTGCAGGTGCATATAAGAAGCAATTCTCTATCTGATAGTCAAATTTGCTGTTGCATTGTGATTTAGGATACCTTTCAACAATTGAAAAAATGTCTCGCCACAGAGTTCAAGCTCATTACGAGCAACTGCCAGAGTTTGAAAGAGGTCGTAGCATAGAATTAAAAGAGGCTGGTTGGTCAAATCGGAGAATTGCTTGTCATATGGGTCGAAGTGATGCAGCGATTAGAAGATGCTGCAAGAATGGGTGGACAGTGGCAGATTTCAGCATCATGATGGTAGCTGTTGACCTAGGACAACAGCAGATCAGTAAGACAGAGTGATTGTCGGACCAACTGTCACAGTGCCTGATTCATCGTTATCAACCATCAGACGTGCGACCCGCAAAAGAGTGTCCACCATGAGCATTCACAGACGGCTTATAGAGTGAAATCTACCCTCGTACCTACTGCTACATCACCTGCCACTTACGCCTGCACATTGTCAAGCCAGATTACAGTGGTGCTTGGTTCAATCAGGTTGGAATGATGGTGATTGGGGATGTATAATGTTTAGCAATGAATCCCGCTTCCAATTGTGTCCTGATGATGTCCAACTGTGTATGGAGATGCCCAAAGCAGAGTGTCGATCCTGCTTTCACTATTGCACACCACACAGGCTTTCAACCAGGAATTATGGACTAGGGTGCCATTTCCCTTGATAGCAGGACCCTTTTGGTTGTCATTAGAGGCACACTTACAGCACAGCAGTACGTCAACAACATTCTGAGACCTGTTTTGCTATCATTCTTTTGCAGTACCCTGGCCTTATTTTTCAGCTAGATAATGCTTGACCACATATGGCACATGTTGCTATGAACTGTCTTACAGGTTGTCAAACTCTTCCTTGGCCATCCAAATCTCTCTTAAATCGAGCATGTTTGTTATATGATGGGAAGTCGATTGCATATATCAGGGAATGCTGATGACTTAGCCCAACAATTGGAGCAAATTTGGCAAGAAATACCGCAAGAGACCATCAGGGAGCTTTATTGTTCTATGCCTCGTGGTGTGGCAGCTTGCATCCAGGTTAGAGGTGGGACAACACCTTATTGAGCTTGTAACTTTGTAACTATATAACTATGAAATAAATCATTCAATTTTTCTGAAATTTTAATCATTTTCTATTCTGTGCGTAATTTTCCTATCTGCTAATTTTTGTCTCCATCGTATAACTCCTTGGTGTGTCGGGTTTTTTTTTGTTATAGAGTGTATATACTATATGCATAATAATAATTATATGGATATTGCTTTAGAAATATCTTTGTTTTATTAGAAGATAATTTTAAAGTTTTATCTTTTTAATAAGGCAAAACTCTTAAAAATTTATTAATAACTTTGCAATTATCATGTTTTATAAAATATGAATTTTTAAAGAATTCACATTTCTTTTGAATATAAAAACTTATAATTCCATTTTAAAATCAGTTTATTTTACCTATATTGGAGAGTGCAATTTGTTTTATGATATAATTATGGGTTTAAAACTTGATTTAATTTAAGAACAACTATATAATCCCATCATGTAGAAATGATGAATATTTTGGCTTATTAAATTAAGCCGAGCCTTGAAGTCTTAAAATGATGAGTTATAAAGTTAGGAGAGTATAATATCTTGAAAGTTACCCTCTTAATATGATTATTGCTCAAAGTATGAAGCCTATTCTGTAACTGTAATATAATATATATCTAACTTAATTTCTTTATTCACTTTGAATTTTCATGCTGGAGAATTGTTATTTTTCAATAAATTTCTTTTGGCTGACCTTACCTAGATTTCAGAAATCTGTTTTTTTGTGCTTGTAATTATTTTTTTTTATGTTGCTTTGTCAATACATATTTAAAATATTAGCAGACAGGTTATGAATTTGTAAAGCATTTATGATATAACATGTTAACATCTAAAAAATAGTGTGAAGAGAAAATGTTTAGTATTTTTTACAAATTACTTTATCTTTTTTTTCAATTAAGAATTGGCTATGCAGTTTTAAAATTAACTGAATGGCTGAAATGTTGTGTTTTAAAGCAAAACTGTATTTTAAGGTAATTTGAACATCTAATGAAGTGGACTAGAAATACTTGATTTTTTTTTTTGTTCAATTTGAAAGACAGTTCAAATCTCTCAAAACTTATTGTTGAATTCTTTTTCTCCTTACTTGTTCATCATAAGAAATTATGTTTGCTTTTTTTTTCTTTCTCAGGTAAAGAAAGTGATTGTAAAAATCAGGCTTTAAAAGGAGTGTTAAGTGAGGCAACTGATGTTTGGAGTATTTATTTAGATCCTTTCTGGGCAGAATTTACTGTATGTGAATCAGGTAGAACAAGATTACAACCATTCATTGACCCTTTACCTATCACTTTATGGTTTTATAGTTCTCAAAAACCTCAAGAGGTTTTGCGTACATCTTTGAACAAAAGTGAACCTGATAACTTTAAAATGTGTCTGCCAAATCTTCAATCTTTTGGATGCCAAAACCATATTGCAACAAATGATGAAGTTTCTACTTCATATTCAAACATCAGTAATTTAAATAACAATGAGGATGAAAATGAAGCAGATGTGTATCTGTTGATAAATATTAATTCTTTAGTAAATGTGCAGATGTCCCATTTTCAATATTTGTTTGTGTTGCGTGCTGCAGATATTATTTCAGATATGATGGAGAATTTAGAAGTGGATACAAGTACCATAATAAAAAATAAGCCAGTGTTATCTGTTTGTACTTCAGCATGGATTCCACAAATTGAATTGTCTTTAGTGTTACGAAACTTAAATCAGATGTCTGCCACATCTGATTCTGTTGACCTAGCTTCCCTCCAAGAAGATTGTTCCAGTACGAGTGATATTCCACATAATTTCCGACAGAAGATACTACAATCTAAAAGCTCTCTTTCTGTTGGCGAGTGTGATGTTCCTGATAAAAAGCCAAACCAGGATACTTTATGTTCCAGTATACTAGATGACTGTTGTCTAGAAAATGGACTTCCAAAGTCTTGTAGTGACTCATTGCTCAATTGCCATTCCTCTGGTTCATCACAAGGTATAAACACGCCTATTCAAGAAACTCAACCATCGATTGCTACAGAATCGATACATAGAGGTTTTCATTCAGGTACATCTGCCATGAAACGTGGGTTGTGCTCTCTTGTTGCAAGCATTGATTCAGCACTCACAAAAAGTGATCCCTTTAGCTCCATAGATGCAGATATTTCTTCATTTCCTGATGATGATACAGTTTCAATAAGGAGTGATGTTTCATCTGACATGGACCAGTTTGTATTGGTAAACCAAGATGGTTCATTAGAAGATGAATTTTTTCAACATGCTCGACCTGAAATAGGTATTGATGTGGCCAGTAAAATGAGAGAAAATTCTATTATTAGTAATTATACATTAAATAGCGAAAAGAAAAAAGAAATGGTAAGTGCTTTTTAATTTTATTTTATGACTGTATGGAAATATGTGTGTATTGAGTTGGTTAACGTTAATAATGCGTTTTGAGTTGGTGAAATGCCTTACCAATAATATTCTGAACAAGAAAAATATCTTAAGAAATTAAATAAATAAACAAATAAAAATATATTAAAGACATTATAAGAATTGCAAAAATCTTGTTGAAAAATTCCTTGTTAAATACATTGATTAAAAATGAACAAAAAGGTATGTTGTATTCATTCAGAAAAACTACTGTAAATAACCTTTAGAGTCGGGAGTCAAAATTGTACACATAATAGTTGAATTAATTTAAAACTGTATATAATTAATAAAAATTTATGTTATAATTTTCATAGAACTGAATTAGTTTCATAGTACTTGTTAGAGATATTTTTAAGCATAATTAGTGAGTGTTATATTTTACAAAAAAAAAAAAAAACTATTTTACAAATATATAAGTATAAATAATATAAAGTAAAAAAATATGTATAAAATCTACATTGGACATCCCATAAATTGGTAGCTTAGCAATTCCATTAATTTTGATGACTTTTTAGACTTGAATACAATTTGCAAAAAAAAAAAAAAAAAAATTGTAGAGGAAAAACCAAAGTAAATTTTTGTCAGTAGAGGCTACTGCATACAAACAAGTCACCAAAAAATATGAAAAAGGAAGTCCTTTATGGCTTTTAAAACTATTTACGAATTTAAGGGACACCTGGTGTATGGCACACCACACAAGGGTTTTTCAAAATGTTAAAAAACAAGAACTCTGATAGATGCATAAATTTCCTGTATGAATTAAATTCCTAATCTAGATTGCTAGGACAATTACAGCATTTGAATACCATCTGTTAAAAAAGCTTGTTGTGCAGCAGTGCATCAAAGTCTCATTTCGAAAATGGTGGCATAGAGAGGTCAGTGATTGATGTAAGAAGTGTGATAAGAATTTTGTACACACAAAAAAAAAAAAAAAAGCTTTTCATGATGAAATTCATTAGCAACTGGTATTAAAAACAAGCCCAATGTTATAAAAATAAGTGTAGTTTTGATGCATGGAATTTGATAAAGCCAAAACATCTGTCAAATAAATTCAGATCAGGCCAGACAAGCACATTTACCACTAATGACAATATGTGCCAGGCCAAAGCCCAGATCTTTACGAGAAGTAATATGTATTAGTTGCTTTACTAAATGTTGTGTATTTCTTTGAATTCATAAATATAGAATTTCTGTCAGAGGGCTTGTTACTTTACTTTTTGAACAGTCCTTATATATGTATGTATATGTGAGTATGTATGTATATTTATATATATAATTATATAATATAATTAATCTTTTTTTTCTCATAGGTATCCATTACTGTTTTCAAATTTGGAAAAGTTGGTTTTGTTTCACATTCTAAATTAGATACTAGCATATTGTTACATTGTGGGCAAATAGAAACTAAAGAAGAAGCTGCTATATCATGGGAAAATTTCCAGAACAATTTTTCTACAAGTAATTTAATTTTGTTGTACATATATTTTATCTTGTTATCTTGAAAATGTTGAAATGTTAATTTTTAAGGATTAAATTGTCTTTAGAAATTTTTAAAATCTTATGTGTGTGTGTTATTCAAATTATCTATATATTATATAAGTATTTATAGAAGAGCTCGAATTTTAATTTCGAATAGTGAATATTTTCATTCTTTTATTGTGTTTATTATCAAATTTGGATACAATATTAAAGTAACTATTTCATTTTTGAATAACATTATTTTTATTAAAAACTTATATTGATTATTAGTATATTTATGCACTATATGAAATCAGAAGGGAATATTAGGCATTTCTAAAATATGAAGAAATTTGTATTTGAGTGGTTTATATATTTTTTTTTTGGGTGCTATATTAAAGTATTTAGATAATATTCTGTTCTAAAAGTAACAATTGTTCTACGATTCTTGTTTCAAAATGTACATTTAAGTTTCTTAATTGGTGATTCAAAATTACTGAGATAATTAATGTTTCTGATTATAATTTACATAAAGTTTTATATCCAAATAGATTAAATATGTTAATTTTTATATTTAAAAATCAAAAGAATGTTATTTATTTCATGTTTTTTTAACAATCTGTTTTTACACATTTTTCTTTTTTCATTTGGATTTGTCTATTGATAGCAAGTTTAAAATCTGTAGCAATTTTCTTTTGACTATTATTATTTAAATGTGGATGTTTTGCAATTATAACTTTTTTTTTTGGTTCAATCTATGATATAAGATTCTAAAATTAAATTTACTAAAACAAATTTTTCTCTTTTCCCTCTCTCCCCTTTTTTTCCCTGCTGAAGGAGCTCGCAGTTGGAAGAATGAAAAATTGACTACAAATCTAAGAGAATGTGAATTTAGTATGAGGTTAGATAAAGATTACATATGTGGATGCGATGATTCAAAGCCACAACTTGGAGTAGGTTTCATGAGTATTTTAGCCAGTAATCTATATCTTCAGCTTCAAATGAATAGCATATCTAGTCTAGTTGAATTTTTTGAAGATGAACTTGTTTCAAAACCAATGCCATCTAAAGTAATATTAGACAATTTGCAGATACAACTACAGGTTAGTTTTTTCTTTTTAAATGTCATTGTCATTCAAAAATGTTTTTTGAATTAGCTGGTGTTTTATTACATACTTCTATTAGAATGAAATAATTTTCTATTTATATTTAATTAAAATTTTAGGAGGAACCACCACCATCTGGCATGTTATCACCTAACAGTGTGCCATTAAATATAAGCCTACCTGGTTGTATAATAGAAAGAACTATAGATGGAACATTGAGTGTTCTTCCACTTCCCCATGGTAAGAAAGAAAATAAATATTTTTAGTCTTTGATTTTATTAGTTATGAATTGCATTTGTTTAATCTTTAACTTTAAGGCGGTTTGCAACATTTTAAACAAGTTATGGCCAAATTTCTGTTAGTGTTACTACTATGCATTTTAAATAAATATTATATTTAGAATATAGAATACTTATTATTGTAACTAATTTTTATTGTGTAAGAAAGAAAAATTAATATTAATAATATTTAAGCCTATTTATCAATTATTTTTTTGAGGAGATGTATAACTAATTATATCAAGATACAAACATACATATTTTTTAATTCAGGATATGTTGAAAAGAATCTTGGTGATCTCTTGAATCGCACTACTTCCTCAGATATTTTTTCCAAATCTCAAAATGTCCAGAACTCTGATTCTTGTAGCAATGGAGAGTCTCCTGGAATGTCTATCTGTGATAATTCTGAAGATGAACAATTATCTGTAGCTAAATTAGTTCAAGATAACAAAGAACTTAGATCAAAGCTAAACCTTATGAAAAACCTAGAACAAGAAAATCAAATACTAAGGCAAGAACTGAATCTGTTGCGCAATTCAGTAGAAGATGAAAGGCTGAAACAGCTTCTTGAATCACGCAGCGAGATCAGAAGGCTTGAACATGAAAAAAGTACCTTACAAGAAACTTTAAGACTATTACAGACTGAAGTAAATCGATTAGAAACAGAAAAACAGCAAGCTAAAAGATATTGTTGAATATTAACCCATGAGTCTATTTTAAGTGTCTACCAAAGGCTTAAATGAGTAGAGCTATTTGTGTTAATTTTTCTTTTATGTATGTGGAAGTTTAGCTATACTGCCTGTGGATTGGAATCCATGGATGATATGAAGGATAAAACCTAATATAAATGATATATAAACATGAACATATAAACTACCTGCTTTTATCACCTTTATTATTTATTTAACTATTTATATTTTTGTAATTCTGACATACTGTATAAATGTTGAAGTTTTATCACCTCCAATGTTATATTTTTTCAATGAATTTTTTGTGAGCTTTTATAAATTTTGTTTAAATTGTATATTGTGATTTTTTTTTATTTACAAAGTATATTTTGTCAGCTTAAGACTAGAGTAATTTTGGTTTTTAACTCATGAATAATTTTTGTTATGTATTTTAGTTCTGTTTTTATTACTATAATAGGATATTTAAGGTTCATATAAGAATGAGTATGAGTGATATTATGATTTTTGAGTGATATGAGTAGTTTGATAAACATTTTATTTCTATTATAAGTTATTTTTAAAATTGGAAAATATTAACCTTGTATAGAAAAAAAGACTTTTCAATTGTTGAAAATAGTTTAACTTTTTATAATTTAAAATTTTGGTAATTTTCTCCAAAATTTTTTAAAAATTCATTAATGTAGTTTAATAAAATGTTTATTTCTTGAAATTAGTATGAAAATAGTATGTGTTCTAAAACTTAATTTTTTTTTTTATAAATCAGAGACAGAATTAGAACATATTATTTACTTTAAATAGTTAAAATAATTAATAAACTATTGTTATTCTGATGTATGAAAAGCTTAAGTAGTTTAAGGGAATTATAATAGTTTACAATAAAACCTTGTTAAGCCGAATTAATTGGGACCAGAGCTGGGTTGAGGTATCGAAAATCCAAGATAACCAAAGAATAGGAAAAAAGGAAATCAAAATGAAGCTTTCTTATAGGAAACAATCTGTATAGATTAAATTGAATGTTAATTGTATTAACTAAAAATAAAGATATCTACTTTGTGAACATTAAAAGTGTGCATTTATTTTATTGCATTTCTCATTTAGGCAATGTAGCCTCAAATTCCACTGGTAATAAAATATGTGACCAAGATTTAGTTGATTCTACACTGAATATTTATGAAGCAGACCCTGGGCACACTTTTCTTTCACACATTCAAAATTATAATAAAATTTTATTGTAGAAAATAATTTTTCAAAATATATGAATGTTGCAAATCAATGTTAATATGGAAATTTACAGATCACTTCTCAAATTCAAAATAAAAAAAAAGAATCTTCTTGCAGATTTATCCTGGTTATTCTGAGATCCAGTTTAGAAGGGTCTGACTTAACAAGGTTCTGCTGTAGTTAAATTTAATGGGAAATATTATTTTAATAAAACTGAATTCTTATTTTAATAATACTAAATTCATATTTATATTTTAAAACTTAAATTTAATATATAAGTGCATTCTTATATCATGATTATGTAAGGTTACACCTTGTATTTTTATTAAAAGTTGATTTTTGGAATATTTCATAACTCTTGATTAAAATATGAATTATAATAGCTAAAGTATGTATTTTTTACAGCATTAATCTAATTTTTGCTTTATAAAACGTAAAAGAGTAATAATGATTGAAAAATTTTATGAGGATCTTCTCATTAACCACTATTACATCTTTATTTGAACATGGTACACTATTGGTAAAAATATATGTTTTCTATTTTTTTTATACTTGTCATTTATGAGGTTTTAACAATTTTGTAAGGAATAGTAAGAAAAAATGCATAGCAAATTTTGTGAACTTTTCTGATATTTTTTTTTGTTTTATTTTGCACAATAATTGTTTTTTCTCCATTGTATTCCTTAAGGTTTCTCGAGAAAACTTTATATATATAAGAATTGCTTTTTTTACAATGAGTTGATTACTATATTAATTTTTCTTATTTAAAATACTCATAATTAAATTTTCTTTCCATTTTTATTGACAAATATTTTCTCCAATAATTTTCAATGCAGGAAGAATGTTATGTTTATGTTAGAAAGTAATAATATTATTCCTTAATTTTAGTGTTATGCTTGTTGACTGAAACATAGCATATGCTGTAATTGTGTGCTTATTAGTAGTTAACAATGTCCAGATTATGATAAGTTTCCCTATATTGGTATAAATCAGATATATAAGTGTAAGCGTATGTATGTTCTATCGATATATATATATGAATAATGTTTCATATGCCTAAATTTGTTATGTAAAGTGCTACACCCCATTATTAATAGGGATGCATAGTAGTATGGATATTTCCATATTCATATTGACCTTTTATTGTTAGCATTTAAATGAGTATAAGTCTGCTCAATTTTGAATCATTCATAGCTTTATATTCATAGACTTAATTTTACCTTTTATAGTTGAAATTCCTGATACATTTTAAAGTTCTTATTTATTATATAAAGGGTGTTGTCTAGTTTCTTTCTCTGTAGTGTTGCATGAAAAAAAAAATGACAAATTTTAAATGTTTGTATAGTCCTACTGAATATCCTGTCATTTCATCTAGGATTCTGTCAAAGACAACACTGAAGCAGTTGTCCTAATAGAAAATATATTTGTTTCTTATAGTTTTAGAAATGTATGTTTATAAATGCATTGATGTGTTATGTTTACTTTGCTGTTAGAAGAAAGTTATTTAGAGAATACACTCTTTATTAATGTTTTTCTTCTTGTAGAAATGATTCATACAATAGTTTGTAGTTCATATTCAAATTTTAAAGTTGTATTTGTTGTATTTTTTAAAAGTGAATTTAATAATTTGTTTCTCAAATTTGAGATTGTGTAGAAGAAATCCTTGTTTTTTTTTTTTCTGTTTATTAAGTGGTTGGAATTAATTGTTGATTTGAAATTAGTAAAATATTTTAATGTTGGAATGTTTTAGTTGAATTTGTTAACCATTAATTTGTTTTAAGTCATTATGCTGATTACTTTAAAAAAATTGCATTATTTTTCATTGATTAATTAATGGGATCAAATTAACATAATCATTTTGTTTTAAAAGTAAGTATATTTTATTGTAAATATCTTTTTAGAATACTCATAAAAATTTCAGATTTTATGTCAGCACATATTAATGTTTGTCAACATTAAATATTATTTAAAAATACTTTTAATAGAAGGAAATGCTTTAAAATTGATTTCGTCTCTGTAAACAGTATGCAATTAATTATAACCTTTAAAAAATGTTTTAAATGGTTTAAATAATTTCCTTTTTAGAAATTTTTAGGATAATTCTGTAGCTTTAAATTGATAAATTTAAGTATTTTGAATCCTTTTTGTCTAAAACTGTTTAAAAAACGATTTCGTAAAAATTTTGCATAAATAATTTATATATATGTATTACAAGTATTTTATGTTCTTATATCAAAATATTTACATCTTTCATTCGCATTAGTAATATGCATCTCGTTTTATGCTGATGCTCTCTTTGAATCTCTTTGCTTGATTCAAAGCACTTAGATTTTAATTTAAATGGGAATAAATAACAGCTTATGTTTTTTAGTTTTTTTTAGCTTGTGTTTTTGAGTAAAGGAAATTTAATTTTTATTATGAAAACCAAGTATTTCTGACTTCGTTTCAACTGGTAAAATTAAATAAGGACAAAATAAATACATTATTTTACTTAAAAGAAAAGTATGATAAAATTCATTTATATATTAACTGAAATATATTGCACTATTATACTTTTCTAATAAAAAAGAATTTTCGACTGTGTATTTTTTTTTATTGATGTCTTCGTATAAATTGTTCATGGCTTTATTCCCAAAAACGACATTTATAACCATTTTTTTTTTTTTTTTTTTGGCTACCTGATTCATTTTTCGTAAAAATATTTTTCCTTCTTTAAAAATATGTTTAAAAAATATTTTTTTAGACATTCATTTAAGAAAATATGAATTTAGACAGTGATTTTTTTTATTATGGTTTTGGAATAATATTGATTTTATATTCAATCCCCCCCCCCAAAGATCTAATTATTTAAAAATCATAACTTTTCATGTGAAAAAAATCGTAATTTTTCATGAAGTTCCAAATAAAATTGATGTTTTATATATAGAAGGAAATTTAAATAATTTTGTATTTTTAATTTTCATACATATTCAAATAATATTGAAACATGAGTAAATGTGACAGAAAAAGAATTATTTTCTATTGAGGAAAATAAAATCCCTTATATTGTCAGGAAAAATATATACTGTGTCACTTGTTACATATCATTCATTACAATAACTATCTCATAAGTTTTTAGGCAATTTTTTATAAAGATTTTTTTTTAAATGAACAGTTAGAGTGAATTAGATAAAAGATGTATTAATTCAGTGACAAAAAGCATTAAAATTAAAAGATATTGATTTAAAAAATGTTTAATTTCAAAACATGATATTTAGATTATTATTTTTTTTAATATAGTGTTTTTGAGAGATTTGGTTGAATTTTGGGCCTCAAAAAAGTTAAAGTGTCAGTTTCTTTTTTTACTCAGTATGTGTACAGAGTAATGTTTATTTATTTATAGTTATACTTTTAATAAAAAAGAAAGAAAAACGAGCTTTTTTTTGTTTATTGGAAGAAATATATATTTGTATATGACAATTATTTTTGGAGCTGATGGATATAACTTCTCTCCCCCCCCCTTTTTTTTTCTCTTCTTTCAGTTACATATAAACATATTATATAAAAAAATTGTCAACTAATTGATAAAGGATAAGTACTAATTATTGTAATTCTTAAATATTATATGGATCAGTTACAGTTTTTTTAAACGTTACAACTTATAATATTTGGTTTTGTGCATATCTCCTCCTGTCTGGTTTTGAATAGAATAATATATTTGCAAAAAAATATATGAACAAATTAAAATTTTTCTCATTGTATTTTATTAAAATTCTTTAAAATTAAAATAAGGTTCTATTGTTTTAATGTCGGAATTTTTTTGTTTTTCTATTTTTTTGTTAGAAAATATGATTATTTTCCTCTTTAATTTAGATATAAAATATTGATCTTGTATGAATGATGTATGCTTATAAATTTATAGGGTATAATTAAGAAAAATTAGAGTAAATACACTTTCCATATGAATGAACAGTTAATTAGTTTTTAACTAATCATTCCACAAATGATATAATTAATTGCTGCTTTTAGTATTTAAATTTTGCATGTTTTAAAATAATTCGTTATGGTTAATTCATTTATTTTGTTCATCATTCAGCGTCTTATAGCTCTCGGGCTTTATAATATCTCATGCCCAATGTATTAATTTCTGTACTTCTTTTGCCATGATGAATGTAATAGAAACTCACTTCAATAGTACTTTTCTCTGAAATAGTTTGTCTTCAATATGAAATAAATGTTAGTGTCACATTTTCTGACAACATCATAAATTTAAGTTTTAGCTGAGTGTAATAATAATTGAATAACTTTTTGTTAAATAATATGCATTTAAATTATGAGTAATTAAAATGAAAGCTTGTGTTATATAATTATAGTGAAATAAATTCAAAATGAAGTTAAAATGTCTATTTTATGCGATTACTATTATTTTTGTACCTGTATTACGTTTTCAAAAACTTCAGTTTCTTTTCTCCTTATGTACTTTTGTAACTTATAATTTTTGCACATTATGTATTCTTTTGCTTGAATTTTGTTAATGTTTATCATTAAAATGATTAATTTCTTATAACACAAATTAATATTTGCTGTTTTGTTTTTATATTGCAATTTTATTTTTGTTGCCAAATCTAGTCAATATATAGCTTAAAGGGAAAAAAATGTATTTACAATGTTAAATTTTAAAGTAATTGAAGTAAAAGTAAGGTTTTTTTTTTAAATAACATAATAAAGCTTTTTATTATATACTGTTGTATACATTTTTTTTTTATTTTAATGTAAAATCTTTTTGAATGTGTTATGTTAAGAACAGAGCTGTATATTTTTGTGTATGTAAAGAAATTATGAAATTGTATTTTTGATTTTCAAAGTAGCTTTTTCCTTGTTAAAATCCCCGCCATATGTGTTGTGATGTAAGTTTTTTTGAAGGTGCTTTTGATCTCAACAGTCAAATTTGGGCTACTGTTGCTTGATTGCACATTGTTATATGATATAAATTGTGATGTTATAGTTTAAAATATTTAAAAAAAAAATGAAGATTAAAAAAATATCAATATGCATCTAGTTTTCTCTCTTTTTTTAAAATGTTTTCTCAAATTTGCAAATCAAAAAGTTAAATACACTGTAGTCTGCATTTGCCTTTTCGACATTTATTTGCTCAATATCAAAAGGACTGATGAAACACACATATATTAGTTCTCATTTGCTTATAAATCTTTCAATCATACATATAAAGTATATTAAAAAATATGTCTTAAAATAAAGCCTTTTACTCGAGTAATCTAAAAACGCATACATTAATAATTCAGAGGTTTGAAATTACCATTAAAAACCTGGAAAATTATATTCTTAAAGCCGGTGTTTTCCATCAGTAAACGAATATTGTTACAAAAATCCTCCTATGGGTGTATGATGAAAACAGTCCAACGCGATGGAAAATTACGCTTTATTCACAAATATTCAGGAAATGATAAAGCCCAGATAGCAAAACTTGTTCTGATCAGTAACACAAACGGATACAAAACAATACTTGCAATAACAGTAATGGCACTTTCAATCATTTTCAGCTCACCAGCTTATTAGTTCACATCGCGTACAAATTTGAAAAGTAATACTCTGTGCTTCAAAGGCAGATTCCCCATTTTTGCATCTCACTATATTCATAGCTATCCCAACCTGGTGTGACATCACTTGGGAAAATTCAGAAAGATTCCATAACTCATATCCTTGATGAAAATTCCAGTATTTCCAAGAACATTCATTTTTGTCTCCAATATAATCGACGAAGTCAGCGAGTCATTGCTTAAGCCTTCCTCGGTCTCCGAAAAAAACCTCTGTAAATGTCTATTTTCATTCAAAACAGAAATTTTCCATGTGGCGCGAAGCTACGTTTTCATCTCCTATTTGGGACTTCGATTGTTCTCATAAAGAACAATTAAAGTACTTGAACACTCTTATCCTCATTCATAAAACGATAAAAAATAAATAATGCTACTCAAGTAGACAGGCATTCGTTTATTTTTCTCTTAGCACATCTTTATAGATTTTATCGCACGAAAAAATGTTTTCGCATACATCTAAAAAATAATAAATAATTAGAACAATAAAAGTTGATGCCAGTAAGAAAAAAAATAAAACCAAAACAACCGTTTCTAGGTGAATTGGTTCCATGGTTAAAATCGTCCTATTTCTAATTTTGGGAGATATCGTTTAATTTCTGATGTCGCCCCACCTAAGTTAAACGTAGTATTAAGTTAACTTGCAACATAACATTTACAAAAGAAACCAATGTGGAAATTCCTCTCGTGGGAGGTTCGCTGATTCTGCTGGATCAAATAACTGGGTACTTCTCAGAAGCGCTGTTGTCAGCTAGATGAGGAGAGACTTCTAAATGTTCCTTAGAATCTTCTGTAATGCGTTGATAAATCGGAGGATCTCTTTCAAAAGAAGTTTCTATAGCATAAAGATCTTGGGAGAATCTTAATTAACTCCTTTCTTTCAGTTTTAACTCGGTGCCCGCTCAGGTGTCGTCCTCGCCACTTGACCTTGTCCACTTGACCACAGTCCTTGTGTTGCTTTTAGTGCGATGTTAATAAAAAACTAAACTAAACTTGAATTTTAACTCGGGTACGTCGATATATTCCGCTTGCTTCTGGAAGTAATTCCAACCAAAAGGCTAAATTATTATTTTCTTGTCGTCGCTGCTAATAAAAACAATGCCTTTTTTTTTTTTTTAAGAAGAATTATTTTTTAAAATTTTTTTTGGAATAAACGACTGATTTGACTTTTTATTCAAAATTTGTAGAATTCCTAAATATTCTTGAGGAAAGTTTCTCCTACAGGCTTCTCAAACATTTTAAGATAGTACAATCTACATCTTAAAGTAGTGTATATCAAATCTTCTCGAGCTTCTTTTAAAAAATTCTCAGGAGTTATTGTGGTAAGATCTGAATCAGCAGATGCAGCAGTAAGAAGTCTAAGGGCCGCGGAAGCCTAGTGGTCATGGCTTTGGATTCGTGGTAGGCGGTTTGCGTTCAGTCGCGGGTTCGATCCTTGGCCGCTAAAGACCCACCGTGTAGCCGGGGCTGATGCACGTTAAATCTGTCGGGGTCCAAAGTCCTCCCAGACCCGTGTGGTGACCGGGGATGACAGAATAGTCTCACTGTAGCTCATGCATGTCGTAAGAGGCTACTAAAATGGGTACCCAGCGTCTGGGGGTATAGCCAGGCACCCTGCCCCTGGGGATTATATCAGGGGACCTCAGGGACTTGCCTTCTTCAGGTAAGTACGGGCATCATGACCCCGAGGCACCTTAGTGATCTTTTTCTTTCCCATGGGGTTTACTGTCTTTGGTAAACACGGGTGACGCACTCCCGGGATACCCTAGCGATCCTTCTCTATTTTCGACCCTCTTTCTTGTCAACCATTTTTACCTTTTTTTCAACTTCACGTCTAGACCACAGTTAAATCTTGTTTGGCGCAGCATAGCCATATCTGGCTCTTGCGCCAATAAACTTTACATTCACTCACTCACTCACCCAAAGTCCTCCCATTGGCGTGCTGTGGATGATAGGAGAGGGGGGTGCCAGCTAGGTGTCGTCCTCGTCACTTGACCGTGGCTCAAAATTACGAGGTCCGTCTCCAATAGCCCTCGTGTTGCTTCTAGTGCGACGTTAATAAAAACTAAACTAGTAAGAGGTCTATCATTCAATATAGCCTCACAGTTCCACACAATGATGTACATCTCTTTATAGCTAAAGCTGCCACTCCTAAGAACTTTCGTAGAATTATTTTCATCATTCTAATAAGGTGTTTCCACCAGCCTACTCAACGCGGGCAACCAGGAAGGACAAATTTTCAGGCGATGTGATCATCACTTCCTCTTCTGGAGGCATCTTTAAAAATCAATAAATTCAAAAACATTTTTTTTCATCTTCTTTTTAGAAGATGGCAGCTTTTGGATAACTCCCTTGTCGAGAAATGGATGGAGAGCATTTAATCGTTTATCATTTGTTCCACTAAAAGTTTGTTATTGAATTAAACGGGTAATTGCTTTTTCGTTTTTGTTAAGCTCGTAGAAATTGTTATTTCTTCGTCTGGCTGCAGTTGTAAAGTGAGTGATAGTATTTTAATGGATAGGTGTGACTATGCTACTCCAAACAAGGTAAAGCTGTGATCTAGACTGTCAGATTGACTCGCCTTCGCATTGGACATACTCGTTTTACTCACAAACATCTTTTGTTTGGAGATGCTCCCGAGTGTCCTTCCTGCCATGTCCCATACACGATTCATCACATTTTAATTGACTGTCCGGTATTTGATCATCATCGCCGGACTTTTTTTTCATTCATCAGATTTAAACCTGTCTGACTTGGTGGGGGAAAAACCCCACCATAACTTATTTGCTTTTTTTAAAACATATTCGCCTTTTACACCAAATTTGATTTTTAAACTTATTCTTATTTTTCGCAGTTTCTTTGATTCATATTTTAAAATTGTTCTTTTTTTAATGATTGATTTTAACGAGTGTTTGGCGCAGCATAGCCTATTGTGGCTCTTGCGCCATTAAAATCCACAGTCACGCACTCACTGTGATCTTGACGGCGTGAAAAAAATTTTGAAAAAGAGGTAAAAAATTGCTTGACAAGAAGGAGTGTCGAAAAAGAGAAGGATCGCTAGGATTTCCCGGGAGCACGTCAATTTTTTTTTTTTTACAAAAGACAATAAACTCCATGGGAAAGAAGAATATCACTAAGGTGCCTCAGAGTCGTGATGCCTGTACCTACCTAAAGAAGACAAGCCCCTAAGGTCCCTCAAACTGGAGGATAAATCCCCTGATATAATCCCCAGGGGCAGGGTGCCCGGCTATACCCCCAAATACTGGATACACATTTCAGTCGCCTCTTACAACATCCATGAACTACATTGGGACTATTCTTTCACACCACACGGGTGTACAGTTGTAGTGAAATCGCTTAATCCGAACCACGTGTCTTGTTGTTTTCTGATAACTTGAGAAACGAGTGCTTATATTACTAGCACCAAGCAACTTTCTTCCCTTTCCCTCTCATTGAGCTCTTTTTATATTACATCGTCTGCGTTATTTGACTTATATAGAACATTCCTACATAGCTCCTTAATATTTATCATGGATTTAAGCAATATTATTTTTACAATTTTCTCATCCATCCGTAATTAAACTTCACATTTGCGATACTCATTGCATGCGATTGTAAAAAATTTCTTCCGTTGCTTATGGCAAGCTTTTAAATTTTCTATTTTACTCTTTTAAAAACTTTAAATACTAACCCACTCAATAATAATAAAGAATAAAAGTTCCCGTACTTATAATAGACCTTTCGCGGACACCAGATACGGGGCGAAGCTACGTTTTATTTCTTAGTACTTTCACTATTCTCATAAATTAACCTAGTCCTTGAATATATACCCGTGTTATTATTGGTAACCCCTGTATAACATGGGAGTTACGTTCCAAAATTTTCCGTGTTATCCGATTCAAAGAACTAATACGAAATGGGGAGTTAAGGTCCAAAAATTTAAAAAAACATGCATCGTTTGTCTTTTAATTTTATAACAGAGATAATATATATTGGCAGATTCACATCAAATTGGCATAATTTGTCTATAGCAGTGGTTCCCAAAGTGGTCCCCGATATCATTCAGGGGCTCCGTGGGAAATTAAAATCGATTTGGGGGTCCCTGAACAACGTCACGGAGTCCACGCAAGGTTTAATATAAAATAATAAAATTGGGATCCATTTTTATTGTTATGGAAATTTAAATAAATAGCAAGAAATAAAATAGTAGCGATTTTTACGTTCTGAGTAAAATATAAATACATGGTGAGTGCTTAAAATACAGTATGTTAAGTATGTAAGTACTGAGTGTTATGTAACACCTTTTGTGAATGAACATTGACAAAACTTATTTCCACTGATTTGTCACTTGAAGTAACAATGGTATGCATAACTTCCTTTAATGTTATTACTAAAACTTAGTAATTGTTCAGTTTACTTCAATAAATTTAAGCTTTCAATTTGCATCAACTTGCTAACAACTACCAGCTACTTAAGTTAATAACAAGCATGGCACGGTGCGAGATAGACGGCCCAAAACAGGTTTATACAGGAACGCAATAACGCAACTACATGTACTAACTTGTCTACAATATAAGCATAAACTGTAAAAAAGTCGTACATCGTGCATCTAATCAACAATTTAGTCCTATGTTATGCTGATACGAAGCGTATAAATCAATTTTCCCAGTCTTAGATAAAAAAAAATTTGTATTGTTAGTTGGAAGTTTTGGTAAAATTGCATTTTTTGTATTGTTATGCAGATAGTGTACTTTTGTTACGTAAGTATATTTGAATAAAATTGATCTCTTTTGAAAAAAATTATATATCACAATTTTCAATATAGTTGCTAACGTTAAGGATTAGTTATAGTACTAACAATATAGTAACTCCTTAACAATAGTTTTGGTATAATTGCATTTTTTGTATTGTTATGCAGAGAGTGTACTTTTGTTGCTTAAGTGTATTTGAATAAAATTGATCTCTTTTGAAAAAATTATGTCTCACATTTTTGAATATAGTTAAGGGATTATAATATAGAAAAAGTAAAAAGTGATCTCTTAACGTTAGTTAAGAGTTTACTTTTTTTTTAAAATTAAACTTGGAAGAGATCATAAGTTTTTTTTTAATACAGTTGTTTTTTTTTTGAAAGAAGTTAATTATTAAGAATTATATTTTATTCACAAATTACATGAAATTTTGTCCTTACGTCAAATAATTAATTCAAAAGGGTTTTACTGCAGCATTCTATTGAAAAAGTTAATAATAATTAACAGTTATTTGCTGCAAATAAAACATTTGATTTACAAATTCTCTTATATATTTTTTTGCCCTTTTTAAAGATAACAGTATGAGTGAACCGAAGAAAAAATGCCGACATTACAGTGTTGAATATTTGAAGTATGGCTTTATATTTCATCACCAGGAAATAGTATTTTACCTATGTGTCTTCTATGAAATAAAACTATGTCAAATGATTCAATAAAACCTTCCAAGCTTAAGTAACATTTAATAAAAATGCATAGTGACAAAGAAGATAAGTATTTCAACAATCAAAGAAAAATATTAGTAAACACCGTCACCAGGGACGTCTTAAGACTTCTTGAGGCCCTGGGCACTTACGACCCTATAATCTAATTTGGTGTATATACATGTACAGTTCAATAAAAGCAATCCATAGTAAAATGAGGTTTAATGAGAGATTCATTTTCTACATTTTAAATTCGCAAAATAATTAATTAGGTCTTCAAAATCAATTGTTAGTAATAGTTCCTTTTCAATACTCATCAAGCTTAAACTATTCAAACGTGAAAGAGTCATACGATTTCTCAATTCATTTTTGACCAGTTTGAGTTTTGAAAATGGATGCTCACCACTCGCGTTAGTAACCATCATTGATAAGAGAATTCTCATTATTATTTCAGTATTAGGAATAATTGTGAATAGTCTTTCATTATGCATGCATATATAGAGTGTGTTTGTAGGAAACGAGACTATATCAAATATTTCTGTTACAGCTGTAAATAGTTATTTATGTTTTGAGAAGAATAAAGTGATGTGTTGATACCTTTCAGTCTAATTTAATACCGACGAGTCCACTGTGTTGATCTCAAATCTAGTGCCCTCATCTAACAACAGTTCTTCATCTGCATTTGTAGAATTAGAATTTTTATTAATCTTTCTTTTTTTCCCTCCATTCCTTCTCTTTGCTTTTTCTTCAGTTTTTCACCATCAATTATCATATATGACTTGAAATGTTGACATTCCAAGTTCAGTTCCTCTCCATTAAAGTTTTTATCGTAAAATTTTGTTATTTTCTCGCATGCTATTTTAATTTCTGTCTCATCTAAATTAGAAATATTTTTAAAAAATCCAAACATTTCAAAAGCTCCTCATATTTTTTACTACTCGTTTGTATATTGTAAATTAGAGAGTCGATTATAGGTAAAAAGGTTTCTATTTTAAATTTCAATTCTGCCTGTGGCTGTTTTCAAACATTGTGTCGGTATCGCTATTTCCTTCAAGGAAAGTTACCCTAACACTACGTTGTTTTATCCGCTTGTGAACACTTTGATTCTCCTTTATAAGGGACACTTCCTTTCAGAAATTCAGCAGAAATTCGAGTATCCGCTGCCATTAAATTATCATTAATTAAATAATCCAGGCTCATGAAAATATTTAAAAATACTTGCATTTTTTTTAAAAAAATCAAAAACTAGAGAAACATTTATTTTTGTTGGCTGTTTCGAATGCATTTTATTCAATGCAGTTAAAAGTAAGTAAATAGAAAAGTACGAAATTCCATACAATTAACATTACATTCGAGACATCTTGGTGTCGTGTGGACGGGAGCCTTAAGGGTCTTATATCATTACTAACTGGAGTACCCATTTTCCACAAGAGTGAAGTTTTAAAATAAAATGATCAGTTATTAAAAAATAAATGACCAGTAAAATTTAAAATAAATGACAAGTTATAGCTTAAAATCCACTTTTAAACCGGTACAAAATGGTTTACAGAAAAATTGTGAATAATTTATTAAATGTTGGCTCCCTTTTTATTAATATCCTAAAAATAACTGAGAGATTTTTTTTTTAATAAGACACATTTTGGGGACGAGTTACTTGAAAAAGAATTGTTATTTTGCTTCTAAAAATAAATAAATAAATATACTGTTCTAAAAATCTTTATGCCATATCTCACGCAATATGCACATAACTATGCGTAGCACTTCGCTTTTTTTTTTTTTTTTTATTTATTTATTTTTATTTTTTGTTCAAGGGAAAAAAAAGAAGAAAACTCACTCACCAGTTTGTAAATAAAATGGTGTATAAAAATTAAGTTTTTTATGATAAATTTCAATTTTCTGCATTAAAATCCGATTAAACATACACAAGAATATAGAGTATTTCTAGTGAGGGGTCTTATCACTAAAAATCTCTCGACCCGTGTGGTGACCGGGGATGACAGAATAGTCTCACTGTAGCTCATGCATGTCGTAAAAGGCGATTAAAATGGGTACCCAGCGTCTGGGGGTATAGCCGGGCACCCTGCCCCTGGGGATTATATCAGGGGATCTCAGGGACTTGCCTTCTTCAGGTAAGTATGGGCTTCACGAACCCGAGGTACCCTAGTGATCTTTTTCTTTCCCATGGGGTTTACTGTCTTTGGTAAACACGGGTGACGCACTCCCGGGATACCCTAGCGATCCTTCTCTATTTTCAACCCTCCTTCTTGTCAACCACTTATCTTTTTTTCCACTTCACGTCTAGACCACAGTTTAATCTTGTTTGGCGCAGCATAGTCATATCTGGCTCTTGCGCCAATAAACCTTACATTCACTCACTCACTCACTAAAAATCTCTTATTTTGTACTGTGTTGAACGAGAATTTCTCCATTTTTGATGTCAGTAACTATCTTCATCCAGTCATACCCGAAAATAACATTTGACGATTAAAATTATTATGATCATGATCTGATTGAGGCCGAGTAGAGAACGAGACGAGGCCCCCTCAAAGGCGAGGCCCTGGGCCTGGGTCCAGTTGGCCCATGCCTTAAGACGTCCCTGACCGTCACTGCAACAACTCATAGGGACAACATAGAGGACGATGGACTGCGTGCTTCTTATAGCATTTGTTTATTGATTGCAAAGTCCGGAAAGTCGTACACAATTGGTGAAGAACTTGTTTTACCAGCTGTAAGGGAGGTAATACACACCGTGTAGCACAAACCAGCTTTCGACTTTATAAAAAGAATTCCACTAAGTAATAACACATTACAATGAAAGATTGAAGAAATGGCTCAGTGCGTAGAAAATTCTTTATGTGAGTACTTAAAAAAAATCGCAGTTTTCTATACAGCTTGACAATTCCACTTTAAAAGAATTTTCACTGATGGAGTCCGAATTTTTTAGCGTACCTTATATCTCAAAATTTCGAAACTTAAGAATTCGATTTAAAGAATAAGTTGCTTAATCTAAAATGAGCGTCTCAAGCATCTTTCAATAAAAATGTTTAAAAAATTCCACTAAAATTTTTTCAACGCCTTTTTACATCAAACAATAGATACAAATTTCCCCCGATTCTAAGAACATAAAAATATTGAAATTATTAATATTATTATAAAATATGTGAATTAATAAATATTGTTTTGAAAGAAAAAAAAAAGAATTGTAATGAGAGTCAAGCATTTTAAACACACACAAATTTGACTTATCTCCTCATGACTTCAAACCGGTAAATACTTTTTTTTAAAACTTCCTCTATTTTATTCAGGAAATAAATTGATTTTGAAATTACGATCGAATATCACAGAGTTTCAAGAGACAGTATATGCGCATATCTATATTCTTATTTTTGAAATATTTATTATAATATTCAGTTCAAAATTTGTTCGTTTTATATTATACCTAATATTAAATAAGGAATCTAAGTAATAAAGTAGTAATTTGATGCATTCAGAAATTATTAATAGGTTTATTGACATTGTTAGTAATAAGTATTTTATAATTTCAAGTTCAAACTTCTTTACCATCAATGGAGCACATTTTGCAGTTATATGACATGCATCGGTCATATTATTTAAATTAGTAAAAATACCTTACAGTTGCGAAAACATTCTTTCAAAACGATACATCAAAACTTATGATCTGTTTTCTCCACAACAAGACATCATTTTTCTATAAAACTATCCAAAAATTAAATATGATAAAATTTCAGATTTTTTTTGTTGCTATATAGAACGATATATGATAATGAATTTGTACCGTTAATATTAAGAATAAACTAATAATTAATTTTTAGGGTTCTAAACCTAATTAATAGGGATTGAGGATACATTTCTAAAAGTTAAAATTCGTTATGAATACATTGATTAACTATCGGTCAACTTCACTGAACTAAACTATTTTAAGTGTACTGTTTTAAAAGACAAAGTTAAATGGGATGAAGTTTCTCACATAGTCGAATTTATATTGACTGAATTGAAAGGTGTAGTTATCGATGAAAATTTTCCGCTTAAAGGTAAATGTGAATATGTATTTAAAGTATGAAACACTAAAGAAACGGAAAGATGAAAAATTAAAAATGGATAGAAGGTTGTTAGAAATATTTTTGTATTATTATTATTATTATTATTTTTTTTGAAAAAGAATATATTCCCTTTAAAATTTAAAACTACTGATTGAATATGCGCTATGTTGCCCTGACACAAATGCTAATGTAAAGAGGGTATTTTCACTTAGTGTAAATTGTTCTGAAGTGAATGAAGGTCGCGGACTCGCAGCTGGCGGTTTTCGTCGTGTTGCGGGTTCGAGCTTTGATGTCGCTAAAGCCTCGCCGTGTAACTGGGGCTGATGCACGTTCAATCTGTTGGGGTCCAAAATCTTCCCGTTGGTGGGGTGTGGAAGTTAGGAGCAGGGGGTGCCAGTTAGGTGTCGTCCTCATCACTTGACCGAGGTTAAAACGTCGCCAATAGCACTCACCAACACCCTTCTAGTGCGATGTTAATAAAACCAAACCAAATCTGAAGCGAGTGAGCTATGCAAAGAAAAATTTAAACCTACACGGAAAAAATTCATTGAACAGAAAACTATAATCTTAAGGATTAAATTTCTTATCATTCGAAAAATAAAAATCACTTTATGTTATTTTAAATTAAAAATTTAATTGATTAGAGAAAGTTCAGATTTTATTTTAGATATCTAACTATCGTACATAATAATATACCATTGGTACTTTTTTGTAAAAAAAAAAAAAGTTGGTCACTTTTCAATATCACTAATCACAGCCGTGAGTAAACGCTAAGTGGAACATTTCTGGAAGCGCAAGAGACAGACTGTATGAGTCTAGAGAAGCTGACAATGCACTAAGCATTATTTTTTTTAAAAAAAACTGTAAATATGCTTGTGTTTTCTTGGTCTTATGTTCAACAACGAATACAAGGACTATTTCCCAGCTCAAATCATGATACCAAAATCATAATAATTTATGTTTTTAAAAAAGGACTGAAAGAAAAGAAAATTTCTTTTGTTTGAAGTTGACAAATATTTTTCAACATTTAACACACTAATTTTTTCAAGGTTTATTATTTTTTTATATTATTTATTAGTTTGTAGCTTTACCAAGATTCATTGGATTGGAAGAACAATTTTCAAGAATCCCAAATCGTCTGAAATCTTTTTGTCTGAATCGTCAATTTTTTTCGTCTGAATTCCAAACGATGGAGCAGCCCTTCCTACAAGATTCTCGCCTAAGGCCACTCAACTGCTCAGAACGAGTAATTACCCAGTTTCCTCAAAGATAAAAAGACACCGCCCTCTGTAATAAAAACATCCTCTCCACGGGGATGTTGCCGACCACCCGCGTCTTAAAAGGGGAAGGAGTAGATGTATCTTGCTTTTTCGAAGATGTTGCGAAAGAAAAGAGAAATACTTTCGCTACCGCTAGCTGTGCTTAAGTAAACCGCTTTAGTTTCAGTTTAGTTTTTATTAACGTCGCACTAGAAGCAACACGAGGGCTATTGGCGACGGACCTCGTAATTTTGAACCATGGTTAAGTGACGAGGACGACACCTGAGCTGGCACCCCTCTCCTAACATCCACACCACGCCAACGGGAGGACTTTGGACCCCAAACAGATTTAACGTGCATCAGCCCCGGCTACACGGCGGGTCTTTGGCGGCCTAGGATCGAACCCGCGACTGAACGAAAACCGCCGGCCGCTAGTCCACGACCTTGACCACTAGGCTACCGCGGTCCCAAACCGCTTTAGGAATAGTTTTACATAAAAAAGTAAAACGCTTGGATGAACAAATGATGCATAATTGATATGCAATTAAATCTGTCTTCTTGACCTCTATTCCCTAACTCTGCATGCACTGATACGGGGATCGAATTATATCAAATATTTTCTACTGTGAGGCATTCTGAATTATACCGGTAGATTGATTTAGCGTACCACAGCTACAAGGTTGCTCTGCTCTAGATTCTTGCCTCGCCATTGATGTGCTTAGAGATCCGACAGATTGAACGCACAACTTCGCTGTATGAAAATCTTTAGAACGACAAAACCTGAAACTGTCGGTTATGTGGTATTCAGGCTATCGCGACGCTCCTGTCAAAGTTCACAAACATGACTAATCGGCCCCCATTTAGACTGAGGCAACCGTTACATTATCCAATTACCAAATTAAATCGAAAGTCGAAGATGTGTCATGACATAAACAATAAAGCGAATCCAATACCAAGCGATACTTTGTACCGAAATACTCACCTAAGTAATACCATGGTGAAAATAAACTGCTGTTTGTAGAAAATGCAACACCATGAAGGAATCATCAGAATCAAATGAAATTCGCAGCAAATGTCAATTATAGGATATTATGCAAATTAATAAAGTTTCAGAGCCATCGCGCGTGCGCGGCGCGCGCAGCGCCCTCTGAATTGATGCTGAAAGCGTATAAATAAAGTGCTGTAGCGGGACGTTGAAAAAAGTCTATGATTATTTGTTAGTGGCAAACGTTTAGTGAGACCTGAGTATGCCTCCACGACGGAAGAATAAGAAATTCAAGCAACTTACGGAGTTTGAACGAGGGAGGATAATCGGCCTTCGAGAAGGAGGATTTTCCTATCGCGCAATAGCAGCTCGTATGCAGCGGAACAGTTCCACAGTGATGCGAGTTTGGAAGCAGTGGACCGACGAGCACCGAACAACTCGAAAAACAGGCACTGGACGACAGAAGGTGACGTCAGAGCGCGATGATCGACACCTGCTCCGCATGGCGGTGAATGATCGCACAGCTTCCTCCAGGCAGCTGGCAGCACGTTGGTCTACTGCTACAGGTGTACAATTGTCGGCTTCGTCAATTCGTCGTCGTCTGCTGCGCCGTGGATTGCGTGCAAGGGTGCCTTTATACAGGATTCCCCTCACGGCGAATCATCGACGGCTGCGTCGGCAGTGGGCTCTTGAGCACAGAGACAGGCGAGCTGATTGGCACCAAGTTGTCTTTTCAGATGAATCACGCTTCAATTTGTGGACCCATGATGGCCGTGTTCGTGTTAGACGTTATGCCGGTCAACGCTGCCTTCCTGAGTGTATTATTGAACGACATAGTGGTCGAACACCCGGAGTTATGGTCTGGGGTGCGATTTCGTATCATGGACGATCCAATTTGATACGAATTGAGGGTAATCTCAATAGCAACAGGTACGTCCGTGAAGTGCTACAGCCCGAAGTCGTTCCTTTCCTTCAAGGCATCCCTGGAGCTATCTTTCAGCAGGATAATGCACGCCCACATGTTGCGCGGACTGTTCGAGACTTCTGTTCAGCACAACGCTTGCAACTTCTTCCTTGGCCTGCTTATTCACCGGATATGTCGCCTATTGAGCACGTGTGGGATATGGTTGGTCGGCGTCTCGCTCGTGATCCGCGTCCTGCAGTTTCCAAAGACGAACTTTGGTTGCGCATACAAGCGATATGGAATTCTCTTCCTCAAGCAGATATTCAACATCTGTTTGACTCCATGCCACGTCGTATAGCAGCACTTATTGCAGCGCATGGTGGCTGCACCAAATACTGATTTCGGACGCTTAATTTGTTTCTTTTGTTTTGAAAATTTCATCATTTATTTGTATCAGTACAAGTCGTTTCTGCATTAAATTTCATTTGATTCTGATGATTCTTTCATGGTGTTGCAGTTTCTACAAACAGCAGTATAGTTCTAACCATCATATCTGTTTATGTTTTGAGCTATTTCCGGTTGCTTATTTCTGACTGACACAAGGTCCTCGAACCACAGTCAAATAAACCTCATAATTTTGAAACGCGATCAGATGAGAAGATATCCCATACTTAATATCTACGTCACTGCAATCGGAGGACTTTGAGCCTCCTTCATTGTTTTGAAGCGCATCATCCTATATACTCGACAGTCCATTAGTAGAATCAAGGTTTGAACAAGCTACTCAAAAGCAAACATCGTTGGATATGAGCTTGATGCCAAGACTACTTGGCTACCATATGCGAGTACCCTATTGGTTGATTGGTCGATTTTCTAAGGTACAGGGCAATAAGGGCAATTATTCTTAATTTCTGCTGTTATATGCATACCTTAGAATAAAAACAAAAGCGGATTTGGTTTCGTGAATTTCTGCATTTCAATAGCAACGGTCACCTTTGGAATGTGTGTGTAGCGTATCTGGCATCAAATATTCCACTCTGGTCGTTTTATTTGCTTAGCTTGAATGAAGATACACAATGACAGCGTAAATTTTAGTGACCGAGTGCGAGCTGATTTAGAATACCAGAATTTATGGTTTTTTTATACAGAAAAATAGGAAGTTACTATGTAAATAAAACAATTTTTTCTTACTTGGCTAGTTTTTTTTAATTTGTAAATGCTGCTAGCATGGACTCCGGTCCTGGACCGGATACTGAAGAGAGCAGATGCGGCTGCTTTGCACTGATTGAAGAAACTCCAATTTCACGATGTCAGAGCGATATACATCCGAGATATCATAAATATTGAGGAGAGACAGCCAGATTTTAAGAAGGAGAAGCAATGGAAAGACTTAGGAGAGTAGAAGAAAAACTTGGAATAGGAGATCCAATTGACAATTTCTTCCTTGTATTCTTGACTAATTAAGTCATACTTGCACAATATAAAATCAAAAGTCAACCACATTAAAAAATGAGACGCTGAGTCTGTAATCAACTCAGCAAACCAAATTCCATTAAAAACTGTAATTGTAACAAAACTGTTTCAGAGGGTTTTAAATACCCCACAAAACATCCAAGGGAACCAAATTTGATTCATCCCACAAAATTAATTTCCAAACAAAAAATAGCTTTGCCCCGTTTGTAAATTCTGATACAAACGGGGCAGAGAAAGAGCTCCTGCTTCCAGCATATCTCAAAATCCAGTAAATTATATTGAAATTCCACTCAAAATACAATCAGAGAAATTCTATATTATCCCAACGCCAAGCTTTCTACCCCAATTACAACGGTGATTAAAGGACTACCGACTTCTACTGATGTAAATGCAACCCTGACCAAACTCAAAAATAGAAGGTACCTAATTCAAAAAGTCATTCGGCCGACCCAGTTCGCTCTGGCTGTGTTTTTGGTAGAACTCAAACGATCCACAGAAGCACCAGATATATTCAAGTTCAATAATTTTCTCTGTATGTCAATAATTGTAGAATCCTGGAGTCACACTGTGTCGTTGGGCTATTCGTGATTTTCGCTTCACTAACCTTGGGGACTTTTATTGAGATTGATTGCATACAATAACAATTTCTTCCCAACCAAAATGATTATACTAATTAGATGCAGTTTGAAATAAAGTTAAATTAAAGAATTCAAATACATTTATATACGAGGGCAATTCGGAAACTAACCGCCATTTGGGCGTGACCCTGGAAGTACGATTCGGACCGCCCTCAATCGAATGCACGAGCAATTTGGAATTCAGTAAACTTTCTGTCGGGGAGTGAGAGTGTCTTAGGGCCAAGCGTTCGTTAGTTATAACGTGACAAAATGAGAGCCGCCATAGAAAATTCTGCGAAATGTGAAGTGCGAGGAGTGATAAGATTTCTTTGGGCCAAAAAGCTATCAGAACAGCGGATATCCATCGTGAATTGTGTGCCATATACAGGTCAAACATTATTAGTGAAAGTGTAGTGCGTCAATGGGTGCGCTTTTTCAAGGACGGAAGAACAAACATCCATGACGAATCACGGAGTGGAAGGCCGTCTGCAGTGAGTGCTAATCTCATCAAAGAAACAGATGAAAAAATTCGTTTGCTCCATCCTTTCACAATCTCCCAACTTTCAGAACACTTTCCAAATATTTCGCGAACAATTTTGTATGAGACAGTCACGGGAAAATTAGGCTACCGGAAGTTCTGTGTTCGATGGGTACCGAAAATCCTCGCAGAGATCCACAAAACCAGTCGAATGGGAGCTGCTTTAGAATTTCTTTCCCTGTACCACACGTATGAGGAGGACTTTTTGAACAGAATAGTGACTGGTGACGAAACTTGGGTAGCGTATGTCAATGCGGAGACAAAACAACAGTCTATGGCTTTGGGTCATACCGGTTCTCCAACCCGGCTGAAGAAAGCCCATCAAACTTTGTCAGCGAGGAAGCTGATGGTTGCCGTCTTTTGGGATGCTCAAGGAATCTTGCTTATCGAATTCATGACACGTGAAACAACAATAAATTCCGAAGTTTACTGTCGCATGTTGCAGAACCTGAAAAGAGCCATCCAGAACAAACGTCGCGGCCTGCTGAGTTCTGGGGTTGTGCTTCTGCATGATGGCGCGCTTTTCGCTAACGATGAAGAACTTAAAACCGCTGTGACACATTGGTTTAAATCGCAGGTGGCCACTTTTTAAGCAAAATGAATTGGTAAATTGGTAAAACTGTACGACAAGTGTTTGAATAATGGGGGAGACTATGTTGCAAAATAGAGGAGAGTTGTACCTTTGATATGTAAATATATTCCCCCCCCCGTGTGATAGTTTGTTTAGAACAGCGATTCGGAGGTTACTTTCCGAATTGCCCTCGTATAAGTAAAGGGAAATTTAGAAGAGAGAGAGGTGAAATCTGAGTATAGATCTAGTAAGAAGCAGCTAATATCAAGAGTGACAGCTAACGAATATTGGTGATACAGAGGAACTGTCGGAAGAAGCGATTTCAATTGAGAGGCCTAGGTAAGATTAATTAGTCTCAGCGATATTTAAATTGGTTGTTTAGGGCTAGAGTCCAAAGAGAGATATACTATATTATAATAATTGATAAATAAATGATTAAGTTGGATTAGTCTAGCGTATTATTAGACTATTGATTGACTTTTAAACCTAGTTATATTTAATTGAATTATGGCACAAGAGTCAGATAAAAGCGGATTCCGTTACAACACAATATTTTAATGGAAACTTGTGTAACCTTTCATCTGGAAACTGCAAATTAAAACCGAGATGCCTTAAATGTGATGATACACAGGAGAGTGAAGATACTCGCACAGGTGGGGGCGAAATAAAGACAAAAAATAGAAAAACCTATCTACAATAACTGTGGGCACTCCCTCATTGGATCCTAGAAAGGCTGTCCCAAGTTTCCCAAATCAAAACTTAAAAAGGATGGTATACCATCCAGGCCAAATCAGAAAACCTACAGACTAGTTTCCCAAAAACTTTCTTTCGCAAATATAACAAGAGGAGCCCAACAGTTGAAGTCACTTGTTGGGAGATTTGTATCAGCCGCAAAAGAACAATCTGGGTCCGATAAGACGCGTTCTAAACAAAATAATAGAAACAACCGTTATATACAATATCACGATGTTTTTAAGCTCATAGATGACTCAGAAACTTTTTTAATACTTTTCCAAACCTTCTACAAGTAATTTATGAGGCATCCAAACAGATGACGCCTTCCAAACGCTAAATATTTTCTATCAGGGTATGTATCAATCTTCCATTTTTGAGCAGTCAGATTCACTCCCTAATAATTTAAAATTTTTATTCTAAAATTAATTTCCTGTAATTTTAATATTTTAAATTCCAACGAAAATAACAACAGACGCTTCCATTTGAAAGTTTCAAGCAATAGAAATTCACCACAATTGTTCCAACCCCCTCTAAGCAACCAATGGCATGCTTGCTTTCATAGACTCTCAAATACGGCTTCAAATTTTTAAATCTCAAGTAAATTTCCTCTTATTTTTTTTTCTTTTACAGTGAAAAGCAATAAAAATTAAAATTTTTTGGTTTAAATAATAATCATCGGGTCACAGCAAGCTCCTACAACCTTTTCAGGTATAGAGAATTAGAGCTTGAAGGTTCATACGCGCTCCTGAGAATCCATCAACCTATGTGTGAATAAAACTTATTTTGTGATAATTTCTTGTTATCACCTTTATAACAAAAATTTTCAGCACTACCAGTATACTAAATGCGTTTGTGTTATTTGGGTTCGATGAAGTTTCTCTTCATTCGATATAAATTTTTACTTTGTGAAGTTTCGTTTGGATGTCTATTTCAAAACCTACTTAAAAAAAAAAAAAAAAAAAAAAACCACTTTTCCCCTTCGTACTTGCTTTGAATTCAAGGCATGTCAAAACATTTGCCAAAACAAATTGTGCGTCTCTGTCGTAGTATTAATCATAATGGAAGTGAACATCATTTCTATGTAACCAAGGAAACGTAACAAATGTACAAACATGAAATTCATAATACAAATTTCGGAGGTATATTTCATAATAAAGATTATTTATGATACCTCAAATCAAATGTACAAGTTACTTTTTTTTTTTTTATCATATTATCATTATATTTCTCCTTTGACAATGAAAGGTCAAGGTAACAGAAATTATCTTTACATTACAGCATGCTTTTATAATTTGAATAATATTTTACAAACTTTTATTGAACTCCTATGTTCATGTGTAAGCATGTAAAAAAATACGATTATCCAGTTCGAAATTTTATTTCGAATTGTAACTTTCTATTATAAGATGGATCTAAAATTTTGTATTCATGGATAACTGTGGTGTCAATACTATAGTATGCTCAAGCAGTGACGAATTCAGGGGAGACCTGGAGATCCGGAACTTGCACTTAACACATCGATCAATAACTCCCGAGTCTAACATTGAAAACAACATTTTTTTTGCAAATTTTTTTTTTATTCATCAACATAACACCTTTTGTTAATCACCTTTTAGGGTGATACAATCGTTCCAACGCTTTTCCTGGTCCGATCGACTTAAAATTTTGACACGTTTCAAGCAAAGGTTAGTACTCTAGAAAGACCTGGTTACTGGTTTACTACGAGCGCCATCTCTTGGTTAGTCTCGGGAGTTATTGATCGATTTGTTAACAATGTCTAATTCAATCGAAATTTTGCGCAAACTTATAGCTCGTATTATTGATTTTAATCTTTAATTTCTAGACTAAAAAGAATTAAAATAAGTACAAGTAAAAAAACTTTTTTAATCAAGCTTTTGTTTAAAGATGGATTAAAATGTATAAAATTTCTTTTTAAATGTAAAATAACATACATTTTATAAAAGCTCGAGGTGTTAATTCTTTTGATCTCATTTGTAAATAAATAGCTATGGTACCTAATTTATGGTTATTATTTGGGTATCTTAGTTAAGAGCCGCAAGCTTTTATGGATTATTTATTATTTTACATTAAAAATATTTTTATTCTGCTTAATCTATCTTTAAATAAAAGTTGGATTGAAGGTTTCTCAGAAAATCAAGCTTTGCTGTAAAATTTCATTATTTTGAAATCTTTTCTCTCTACTTTAGAAGTCTGTGAATAATAAAAGTCTAAGTCGCATTTTGAGCAATCATAAGGCATTATAACTGCACTGGAAACTATTTTCCCTACTTATCTTAAATATTTAATAATTCAATGAAATATTTATAATAACTATGAAGCCTCTTGCATCAAAGTATTCATATTGCATTTTTCAGAACAAATAATTATATATATATACAGGGTGATTATAATTAAAGTTTCAAAACACTGTAAAAAAGAACGACTGATCAGAATGACGTCAAATTTGAAAGGAATATTATAGGAGAAGGGAGAAAACGTAGGGCATAAGAAAAAAAATGGTTCCAAATTTTAGCAACAGATGACTCTGAAAGCGCCAGAATATGTAAATAAAAATACCTGTCATGCGTACGACTCATTTCAGTTGTTATAAAAACGCCGGGTACACAGCTTTTCCTCGTTTTGCGTCTGAGAAGTTCGCCATGACTGTCTCACTGAAGGACCGTGCTCTGCTTTTAAAGCTTTTTTACAAGAACAATGACGGTGCACCAGTAGCTCTGCAGAAGTTCCGGACACTCAAGGGAATTAAAAAAGGCGTTGGACCGATGACTGCCAAAAGTCTGGAGAAAATTATTGAGAAATTTGAAAAGACAGGTTCTTTTGATGAGCAATCTGGTAGAGGGAGGAAAAAAATTGATTCGACGGTCGTTGAAGAAGTGGCAACAGGAGTGCAGGAGGAATCGAACGATGGTGTGCAACCGTACAGTGCTCGGGAAATTGCCCGAACATTGGACAAGCCTGTGAGCACGGTACATAAAATTCTATGAAACATCCTTCATTGCTATCCTAACAAAATTAGCAATGTGCAGAGGTTGTTTCCTTCTGACCTGCGAGCAAGAGAGGCTTTTGCTTTAGAATTTCTTGTTCGAGTGGAAATGGACAATGAATAGCCGAAGAAAATTATGTTGACAGATGATGTCCATTTCCACCTGACAAGACACGTCAATGCACAGAATTGCTGAATATGGGCAACAGACAATCCACTCGCAACTCAACCAGTACCACTTCATGCTGCAAAGGTCACTGTGTGGTGCGGGTTAAGGGCATCATTTATCATAGGGCCATATTTTTTCGAGGAGACGGGTGCTTTCGGTCCTGTTACCGTTACCGTCACTGCTCAGCACTATGAGCGTCTTTTGTGCAATCACATCGCCAACAATATCACACCTGTGCTGCCATACACACTGAACAGTACAGTTGGTTTAACGTGTAACTTACACCTTAGTCGTTGTTTTACGATTCATTTGTCATTTGTAATCAACCCTTTTAAATTATGGTGCTTACAGCGCCATCTGTTGCTATCAATTGGAATTATTATTTTTTTCTTATGCCATACGTTTCCCCCCTTCTTCAATAATATTCCGTTCAATTTTGACGTCATTCTGATCAGTCGTTCTTTTTTACAGCGTTTTGAAACTTAAACTTTAATTATAATCACTCTGTATAGATCAAATAGCAATGGACTTTACCGCTAATCGGTTTATATTTACCCTTAGTAAAGTGACTTAATGGTGGTCGTGGTAGCCTAGTGGTCATGGTCGCCAACTCTCGGTCGGCGCTCTTTCCATCGTCAGTGGGTTTGAATCCTGAAGCCATTAAAATATCTTCATTGCAAATCCGAGCTCATTTTAAATCTATTAAGGCTCTCCAAAACCTTCCGTTGGCGTGGTATGAAAGTTAAGAGGGGAATTACTAGCTCAGGTGTTGTACTCATCACTTTTTGGACAAAGATTCAAAATTATGAGATCCCTCACCAATTGTCCTCGTGTTGTTTATAAGTGAGATGTTAATAAAAATCAATCAAAAAAGAAACACCATAAACAGTCTTTCCTCTTGAAGCTCGATAATCTAAAAACTCATGAATACATTTAACAAGTTAAGGAAGAATTGATTTTCTCGTGGTTTTTACTCTCATTTTACTTAGTTTTACTTTCCTTTTCCATAAGAAGTTTCACTTTTGTATAGTTATTTCTCAGTTTCACTTTAATTTTCGATAGGAAATTTCGTTTCTGTAAAGAGTAACCCTCACTTTATTTATTTTCTTTGCTTTTTCCATATATAATTTCACTTTCAAAGCACCTTATGTATTTGTCATAGTAGTTGAGAAGAGTTTTTTTCTGATATTCTATTTACTTCTGTTCTTTAAATTCCGTGATTCATCTAGTGATATTTCAAAATTTCACCTCTCTTTTGAAAATTATTATTTCTGTAAAAAAAAAAAAAAAAAAAAAAATCTAACACGCATTTTAAATCTCAAGTTTATAAAATTTATTAATATATCTAAATCAATTTAATTTTGGAAGCAATATTTTTATTATAAAGATCTAATTATATTGTGTTGCTCTTTTAAAGCATTAGACTCCGTGATTGCTTCTGATTTTTGCAAAATGTTTCCATAGAAGTAAAATGGATCTTCCGCGAAAAATTTTATATTTTCGAATTCAACGAATATAAAGAGGATCTGTGATCAATTAATTAAAACATTTTCACTTTTTTTTATCAGTAGATTATATGTAAAACATATCCGAAAATTTTTAATATCCCTAAATTTAAAATTTAATGTGCCTTACGAGGTTAGTGTCATTTATCATATCGAACGGTTTCACTTACCTATTTCTGCTCCACTAGAAGCTCCGTTAACCATAACCGGTAAAGCATGCAATTTTTAACCCACGGTCAAATGGTAAGGCCTGCTTTGCATTCAAGTCATGCTAATATGGTTCACTTCAGTTACCGAAGACGACCGCGGTAGCCGAACGGTCACGATCATGAACTCAAGCCTAGCGTTGTTTCCCCCGAAACGTGGACTCTTGTCCTGATACCCCTAAAGACCCATTGTGTAGCAGGGATTAGTTATTCCCATGACTAATCCTATTCCCATGACTAATCCTGCCTATTCTGGCAATATTCTGGCGTGGAATATTGGAGAGGCGGAAGATACCAGGTTAAGTGTCACCCTCGTCACTTAACGGAGGCCCTAAGTTACGTGGTTCATCGCTAACAGCCATCGTTTTGCTTCTATGTGTGACGTTAATAAATGATCAATGAAATATATATTCCATATAAAATCAAATACTTTCCCTAGGTATTCATTAGACGTACAAAAAATGCAATGTATATCCAGTTCATTTTTTGCAATGAATAGCTCATCGATCAATAACTCCCGAGACTAACCCAGAGATGGCGCTCGTAGTAAACCAGTAACCAGGTCTTTCTAGAGTACTAACCTTTGCATGAAACGTGTCAAAATTTTAAGTCGATCGGACCAGGAAAAAGGTTTTTTGAAGTGAAGTGAAAAAGGTTTTTTCCAAGTGGGTGCCGCGATTGCTTTCGATGGAACAAAAACAGCAACGAGTCGATGATTCAGAAAGCTGTTTATCGCTATTTACTCGCAACAAAAAAGATTTCTTGCGGAAAAAAAAAAAAAAGATTTGGAAAAGCGTTGGAACGATTGTATCACCCTAAAAGGTGATTAACAAAAGAAGTTATGTCGATGAATAAAAAAAAATTTTGCAAAAAAAAATGTTGTTTTCAATGTTAGTCTCGGGAGTTTTTGATTGATGTGTTACTTCACTCGAATTATTGGCTAAGAGTCTAATGATTCTGAACCACGAGCAAAATCTCAAGGGAATCCTTAAGTTTTATACACTGCTCTCGCGCATTGTACAACTTACCATAAACGATTTTGAGACCCATTTTAATTTAACAGGCTCTCATTACTGCTGCAGACAAGTCTTTAGTGGAATTCGAAACTAATGCTCAGTTTGAACATCGTTAACCCTGAAACTTGTCACTTTGAACATTAAACAAACTCCGAATAGATTATGTTCAATTCGACAGCCAAGTTGGATAACCATAAATACATCTGTCGTTCATATCCTTTTGAACTATATTTTGTAATACGCTAGAAGCTACCTTTGTCTCAAGTTACCTCGTTATTCAAAGTAAAAGCGTTGTTATTTCTTTACGCATTTTAAATAAAAAATTTGTAAACAGATTTTTGGAGGTAATGACATTAAAGCATAATTCTGCTTGTGAAATAATAGAAATCTAACGATACGACAGGTTTTTCTATAAATATTTTCTAAAGCTGTAACAGTGGTCTAATTTTTAAAATATTTATATAGTTTAAATCGAAAGAATTGTCTCTCAAATCGATTTATGCAAATAGGCAATATCCTACCCAAAGGGTGGGCACGAAAGTACGTGCTCTCCTGTCATAATTTATTGCACATACAAAATAACATACCTGAACAGAAAATTCGAACCATATTGAAAAGCATTTATTTTATTGCTTTACTTCAAAGTGTTTTAATGTATCGAAACCTAAGACAGAGCTATTTGTCGTACTGTAATTTTTTAGTTCAATTTGAATTTAACTTTTGAGCTAATATTCGGATTATATTTACGGACGAATATTTAGAGAAATGTTGAACTGAACAATCGACTTGAACAATTTTATACAGGAGAAATAATATTGATACAGCGTATTATTTACTTTTTACTAAGTGGTAATTCTGAATAAAATAAATTTGCTTCTGTCATGGCAATGACGACATGCACCCCCGTCAACTATTTTCTGGGTGCGTCACTGAGAGTCACTGAGTACTGCCTGCTACAAGGAAATAAACTTGTTAGATTCATTCATTATTTATTAATTTTGCACTCAGTGGCAACACGAGAGCTATTGGAGACAGATCTCGTAATTTTGAATCTCTTTCAAGTGACGAGGATGGCATCCAAGTCCTCTCCAACCTTCTCCTCCACGCCAACGGGAGGACTTTGAGTCTCGTCAGATTTAACGTGCATCAGCCCTTTTACATGAAGAATCTTTAGTAGTATCAGAAATCGAGCCCACCAATCGACGAAAGCATATCCGTAGCGAGTTCATGACCATGACCACTAGACTTCCGTTGCCTATGTGGCCGTGGTAGCCTAGTGGTCATGGCTTCGGAATCGTGGCCGGCGGCTTTCGTTCAGTCGCGGGTTAAATCATTAGCCGCTAAAGACCCGCCGTGTAGCCGGGGCTGATGACGTTAAATCTGTCGGAGCCCAAAGTCCTCCCTTTGGCGTGGTGTAGATGTTAGGAAAGGGGACTGCCAGCTCAGGTGTCGTCCTCGTCGCTCGACCGTGGTTCAAAATTACGAGGTCCGTCGCCAATAGCCCTCGTGTTGCTTCTAGAGCGACGTTAATAAAAAACTAAACTAATTCAGTTGCCTATACAATTGTTACAAGTACATATGAATTTGTGATTTGGCAGGTAATTCCATAGGCAATGCTTTCAGATGCAAGAAAATAAAATTCGTTCTAAATGATGATCGTTAATCTAAACTATAAATTCATAAGCCGTCGATAGTTTGGGAGTCGTCTTGGACAGATATACGCTGAAAGTATAAAACTTGGACAAAAATTTATACCTCGTCTTATCTAAAAGTCGTCTTATTTGCAAAAATGTGCGGTAACTTTTTAGTATAGTTGTTTGGTTTTTAGATTTGTAAAAAAAAAAATAATTAAATGTTAAGAGCTTAACATTTCATTCTTTCTTTTCAGAGAGCAATTAATGTTTAAAATTTTTATAGTACATCATAAAAATAGCATTCGATAAAACATTCAAAGATAAATGCTATTTACGCATGCATATATAAAATTTAGAATTATCTTAAAAGCGTCGGCATCACTCTGTCTTATGTGCCCTCCACAACTGCAAAATCTCATTGCAACGAGAAGAAAGTGATGCCATATATTTCCGGAGCCGAAAATAATGAGTTTCTGAAAAGAAATATATTTTTTGTTGCCCCGAATTATTCTCATCGCATGACTATTAGAAAACGATGTCATGAATAGTTTTCGTTCAACATTTCGCAGACACAATGGTTCGAAATCGATTTTTTTTGGATCCTCCCCAGATATTTTTCCTCCTCCGAAGAAAGGAAAAGTAGTAAAATGCGCTCTATTCGTTTTCAATGTCACTTTTTTTTTTATTTCACGAAGTTCTAGTTCGAGCATAATCCCGCCGATCGATTTCATCGAGAGCACGACGACGCACGCTGCGGCTGATCACGTGATGCCACTGCAGGTCTCCGGTAGCTCTCGCAACGCCATCTCGTGGCACTGGTGTCTTACAGAAATTTTAGAACTTGTAATTAATGATAAAGATCAGCAAAGCAGAAAGAAAAAAAAATGTTTGCAAAAAAATTTATCACCATAGTAGAATTTGAACTCTTTATTTTAAATATTGGAGCAAAACTGTAATTTGTGATTGAAATTTTATCCATTGACAGTTTAAATTATTTTTTAAATTTTAATAAAACATGTAAAACTCTTTAATTTGTGCTCCACGTTCATATCCTATCCTCCACTGCATTTTCACAAAAAATTCGTTCTCAAACATATCCATTTCAACTGCAAATGGTGAGAGTATTTCGGGAAAATCTTTAGCAGATTATGGATACTTTCGAGAAATTTATGTAGTGGATAAAATATTATATGCTGTTGTAATGTACGCTTTTAACTAGGTAAATGGATATCTAGAGGAAGTAAGTAGTTGAATGGGTTCTCTGACACGTCATAAGGCCGCGATAGTCGTGTGACCTTGAACAGTTTCATCTGGAATGTTCAAATTGACTCATGGGTTCCAATCCTGTTTTTATTCAAGACCTCAAGCCCGAAATAATGACAACTGCTGCACATTTATTGAATTTAATCATCAAAACTCTCTTATGATGAAAGATGTAAAAATCGTGAGAGTAAGATGTCAACTCACAGATACCTTCTCGTCACTTGATCGTGCCTCTAAATCAAGAGAGCTGTCGCCAATAATTTTCGCGTAACTTCATATTCTTCAGAGCAACAAATATAATTTAAACTCTTGCACAAATAACTATTTAATTAAAATGTTTCGATTTTTTTTTTTTTTTTTTTCCTAATTTTAAATCAGATAACTGAAATTGGTTCCTAGTAAATTGAAATACAAATATCAATTCAATATCCCTCATTTAATGAAACATAAATATTTCGTTGAGAGAGGGAAGCGTTGTGTACATGTGTTTAGTATACAAAACCAAACTGCCAGATGAAATGATGCTTCCTATATGTAACACATCGATCAATAACTCCCGAGTCTAACATTGAAAACAACATTTTTTTTGCAAAATTTTTTTTTATTCATCAGCATAACACCTTTTGTTAATCACCGAAACTACTATCCTCAAATTTCAATAAAAATAACATATCTTCCAATCCTTTAGTAACTTAATCTTATTCTAATAAATTTATAGCTATTCTCTTATTGGGCTTTGAATTGCTTAAAAACTAAATCTAAGTCTAGATTCTGCCGTATAGTTTAATAAAAGAATATTCAACCACACTGAGAAGATGCATTTTCTACTCTGAATATTTGGTTTGTTTTTAACATCATTACAAAAACGACACGAATGTTAGTGAAATGTTAAATGTTAATAGAATTTAATTTTGTCAAAACATAAGGGTGGTCCTTGTTGGTCCTCTTAATTTCCGCTCCAGTCCAGAAGACTTTAGAGGCTAATTCCATTTAATGCTCAACAACCTATTATTCCACTTGACGGTTTTGAGAGTGGACTCAATCACCACAGTAATTGCGACTGTGACCATATGACTATCACGGCTACCTGAACATTGAATTCGTTTAACGTTTGAACTCCAGCCTAGTGCTCACCGACAAATCCAGCACTACATTAGTTACAAGTGTATATACAGTTAACAAAATAACTATAATTATTTTTGTAAATTATAATCAAATTAAGTAAAGATTTAAGCAAAACAATGTAATACATTAATTAAATGTATTTTAGTAACATAAAAGTAAAACACACAATTAGTTTTATGTTTTAACAGACAATTATACAAAGATATATACAAATTATTTGTATACTTCGTTAATTAGTGCTACTCTTAAGAAAAATTTAGTTAAGTAATACAAATTAATAATTTGTGCAAAATCTTTAGCTTTATTATACTACAAGACGTTTTGTGGCATAGATTTCACTAACTTTTTGAATGATGGTTGGAGTTATTTTGCATGCTTCAATGAAAACTTCTTTTACCTGTTTTGCTTGTGATCTTATTTCAAATTTGTGCATCCAGTAGCATTCATACAAGTTTTCTATTGATTCAGGTCTGAAGACTGGGAGGAGCTATCAGTAGCCTTCTAGCATTGTAAAATAATCTTATCCTGGTGATCATAGAACTATGCTTTGGGTCGTTATCTAGCTGAATGTGAAAAGTTTCAAGCAATTTTCCTTTCCTACTTGATAAGATATGTCTAACACATTAATATATGATAAAGATGTCATTGGAGAGTCAATAAAATTCAATTTTCCTACTCCACTAGAAGCATACACATAAATTTCCCCACAATGCTTGAGAGTTGGAAGTATATTTTGAACAAAGCAGTTTTATTTTATCTCACTTATTTCAAATCTTGGTGGAGAGAAAATTTAGAACTTACTCGCTCAGTAAAAATAATTTTCCAAAATCTATTGGATTTTTCTGTAGGTCAAAGCTAAGTTTTCTCCTGTTCGTTTCCTTATGTGTGGAATGACTTTGGGGTTCTTCCTTTTAAATGCGTTATGGAGAACATTTCTTGTGTTTGTGATTTTACTTTGATATTAGAAAATACGTAGTTTTCAACATCTATTTGTGTGAACTGAACCTTTAGAATTTTAAAGCTGATTACACATTACTTTTGCCTTCATTGATGCAAAATGTTCTGTCTGAGTTTATTTTCGATATGCATACAATTTTAATACTTTCATCCCACTTGTAACTGTAAACGGTAATCTTTTCAATTTCTCGGTATGATTTTCCATTTCAGGAGACTCAGTTGTATGATTTCTCACGTCAAGATCCTCTCAATTTCAAGTGCCATTCTCAGTTACTTCAAGGACAATGTATACCGCTGGCCATTAAATTGCTACATCAAAGACGATGCGTTACACGCTGAAATTTACGAGAGGAAGAAGAAGCTATGAATGCAAATGAGTAGCTTTTCGACGATTAATGCAAGCAGATCCGGTAGCGATACCTGAGCTTAAGGGAAGACATTGTACAACAGGTTTCTCATACACAAACTGCATTTGAACGTTGTTGCCTCTTGAAAATTTCCGTGATGCCTCGTGTAAGAAGGAGAAATGATTACCAGCACGTTTCGACATTGACAGATTTCAAATTAGAAGCCTTTTCAATTTGTGGTTTATCGGATCGCAGTGTTCTGCTAGCGTCGATTCAGATCAATGATTGTCTGCAAATTTTGAATCGATGGGTTCAGGATGATCATACGGAACGCCGTGCTGGATGTCAACCGCACGTTTCTCAACAGCCGAAGACAGACATGTTATCCGCACAACCTACATTACGAGCCTTGAGTCAAGAAATGGGATCGTTACAAGACAATTAATGTCTGCACCAACAATTCTACGGCGTTTAGTACTGGACAGTTATCTCGGAGACGATGGCTTCTGCATACTCTTGGTGCTACATCACATGACAGCACCTTCGATGGTGTGATCAACGACAAACCTGGACGCAATGGCGTGACATCGTCTTCTAAACGAATCGTTCTGAATAGCATCGTGATGGTCATATCCCCGTTTGGCGGCATCATGAAGAACGCATCGCCAGCGTGCATCTCGACATCATCATACTGGCCCATCACCTGAAGTTATAGTTTGTGATGCATAAACGCGTTTTGTCACACTTCATTGTTTATGGATTCTGTTTGTTAAAGTGGAATAATCGTGAGATCGCTTAGTGTCAATCGTACTTAGACGCAAAGAACACCGACTTAGAGGAGAAATAGCAGAGGAAATGGTACAGCCTGTTAGAGTGAGACAATGCTCTTTATTGACTAATCCGCTATATTTTAGTTTAGTTTTATTAACGTCGCACTAGAAGAACACGAGGCTATGGCGACGGACCTCAATTGACCACGGTCAGCGCGAGGACGACACCTGTGACTGGCACCCCTCTCCTCAACATCCATTCCGCACCAACGGGAGGCTCTTTGAAAGATTTAACGTGCATCAGCCCGGCTACACGGCGGGTCTTTGTGGACCGGATCGAACCCGCGACTCAGCGAAACCTTGCAGATCCGAAACCTTGCACCACTGGGCTACCGCGGCCACGATCCCTATATATAGCTGTTGGATTGACTGTTAACGTCGCTCTAGAAGCAACACGAGGACATGTCAGCTAACTTTGTAATTTTGAATTTATGCCACCAGCCCCTACATGACGGTTCTTTAATGGCATCGATCGGAGTCCACAGCTATAGACATAATACGCACCGTTCATGCGACAGACCCTATGGCTCCGCGCCACTCGATACAGCTGTATCCGTGAATAAAGATTCAAGATTCCAGACTTAACTTTCCTTTTCCTATATGATTGCACACTTATTCGGGTACTGTTTCTTCGTGTATATTATATGTATATATATACTATATATATAGAAAATCTATATATATGCTAAGCTAGTATCTATATAATATACTTTAGTAACTCGATGTCTTTAAAAATTATTTTTCTGACAATAAATCCTTTAAGGATAAAGAAATCAATTCAATATAATGAGTGAATTGGCTTGATTTGAGTAACATACTCACTGAATTATTTAGAGCTATGATTCTGACCTACGAGCAAAATCTCAAGGAATCCATAAGTTTCATACACTGCTCAAGTCTTCGTACAGCTTTGGCATAAACGATAGAGACCCATTTTGACTTTAACAGGCTACTCATTACTGCTGCAGACAAGTCTTTAGTAGAATCAGAATTCTTGAAACTAATGCTCAGTTTGAACATCGCTTAACCCTGAAACTATTGGTCACTTGCATTAAACAAACTCCGAGTAGATTATGTTCAATTGACAGCCAAGTTGAATGTAAATACAAACCCATCTGTCGTTCTTATCCTTTTGAACTATATTTTGTAATACGCCCAAGCTACCTTTGTCTCAAGTTACCTCGTTATTCAAAGTAAAAGCACATTTCTTTGCATTTTAAATAAAAATTTGTAAACAGATTTTAGGGAGTAATGACATTAAAGCATAATTCTGCTTGTGAAATAATAACGATACGACTGAGTTTTCCATAAATATTTTCTAAAAGCTGTAACAGTGGTCTATTTTAAAATATTTATAGTTTAAATCAAGAAGAATTGTCTCTCAAATCGATTTATGCAAATAGGCAATATCCTACCCAAGGGTGGGCTTTGAAAATTACGTGCTCTCCTGTCATAATTTATTGCACATACAAAATAACATACCTGAACAGAAAATTCGAACCATATTGAAAAGCATTTATTTTATTGCTTTTACTTCAAAGTGTTTTAATGTATCGAGCCTAAGACAGAGCCAGTCGTACTGTAATTTTTAGTTCAATTTGAATTTAACTTTTGAGCTATATTCGGATTATATTTACGGACGAATATTTAAGTAGAACTGAACAATCGACTTGAACAATTTTATACAGGAGAAATATTGATACAGCGTATTGTTACTTTTTACTAAGTGGTATTCTAAAATAAATTTGCTTCTGTCATGGCAATGACGACATGCACCCAAATCAACTATTTTCTGGTGCGTCACTGAGAGTCATAATTGCCTGCTACAAGGAAATAAACTTGTTAGATTCATTCATTATTTATTAATTTTGCACTCAGTGGCAACACGAGCTATTGAGACAGATCATGTTTTGAATCTCTTTCAGTGACGGATGGCATCAAGTCCTCTCCAACCTTCTCCTCCACGCCAGCAGGAGGACTTTGAATATCGTCAGATTTAACGTGCATCAGCCCTTTACATGAAGAATCTTTATTAGTATCAAATCAGGCCGCAATCGTGAAAGCATATCCGTAGCGAGTTCATGACCTTAGCCACTAGACTGCGTTGCCACAATGGCCGTGGTAGCCCTAGTCATGGCTTCCGGAATCGTGGCCGGCGGCTTTCGTTCAGTCATGAGTTAAATCGTGCACCTTAAAGACCCGCTCGTGTAGCCGGGGCTGATGACGTTAAACATCGGAGCCCAAAGTCACTCCCTTTGGCGTGGTGATGTTAGAAGGGGACTGCCAGCTCAGGTGTCACTCCTCGTCGCTCGACAAGTAGTTCAAAATTACGGGTCAGTCGCCAATAGCCCTCGTGTTGCTTCTAGAGCGACGACTGAAAACTAAATAGACAGTTGCCTATACAATTGTTACAAGTACATATGAATTTGTGATTTGGCAGGTAATTCCATAGGCAATGCTTTCAGATGCAAGAAAATAAAATTCGTTCTAAATGATGATCGTTAATCTAAACTGAAATTCATAAGCCGTCGATAGTTTGAAGTCGACCTTGGACAGATACGCTGAAAGTAAAACTTGGACAAAAATTTATACCTCGTCTTATCTAAAAGTCGTCTTATTTGCAAGAAATATTACGTACTTTTAGTATATAGTTGGTTTTAGATTTGCAAAAATAATTAAATGTTAAGGCCAACATTTCAATCTGCTATTTTCAGAAACAATTAATGTTTAAAATTTTATTACATCATAAAAATAGCATTCGATAAAACATTCAAGATAAATGCTATTTACGCATGCATATATAAAATTTAAATTATCTTAAAGCGTCGCTCTATTGTCTTATGTGCCCTCACAACTGCAAAATCTCATTGCAACGAGAAGAAAGTGATGCCATATATTTCCGGAGCCGAAAATAATGGTGAAGAAATATATTTTGTTGCCCCAATTATTCTCATCGCATGACTATTAAGAAAACGATGTCATGAATAGTTTTCGTTCAACATTTCCTGTAGACACAATGGTTCGAAATCGATTTTTGGATCCTCCCCAGACATTTTCCTCCTCCAGAAGAAAGGAAAAGTAGTAAATGCGCTCTATTCGTTTTCAATCACTTTTTATTTCACGAAGTTCTAGTTCAGGCATAATCCGCCGATCGATTTCATCGAGAGCACGACGACACACGCTGCGGCTACGTGATGCCACTGCAGGTCTCCGGTAGCTCGCAACGCCATCTCGTGGCACTGGTGTCTTACAGAAATTTTTAGAACTTGTAATTAATGATAAAGATCAGCAAAGCAGAAAGAAAAATGTTTGCAAAAATTTATCCACCATAGTAGAATTTGAAGACTCTTTATTTTAAATATTGGAGCAAAACTATGGTGTGATTGAAATTTTATCCATTGACAGTTTAAATTATTTTTAAATTTTAATAAAACATGTAAAACTCTTTAATTTGTGCTCCTACGTTCATATCCTATCCTCCACTGCATTTTAAAATTCGTTCTCAAACATATCCATTTCAACTGCAAATGGTGAGGTATTTCAGGAGAAAATCTTTAGCAGATTATGGTCACTTTCGAGAAATTTATGTAGTGGATAAAATATTATATGCTGTTGTAATGTACGCTTTTAACTAGGTAAATGGATATCTAGAGGAAGTAAATGTGAATGAGTCCTGACGTCATAAGGCCGCGATAGTCGTGTGACCTTAGACAGTTTCATCTGAATCTCAAATTGACTCATGGTTCAATCTGTTTTATTCAGACCTCAAGCCCGAAGTAATGACAACTGCATTTATTGAATTTAATCCTCAAAACTCTTATGATGAAAGATGTAAAATCGTGAGAAGTAAGATGTCAACTCTGAATACCTTCTCGTCACTTGATCACGTGCCTCTAAATCAAGAGCTGTCATATAATTTTCGCGTAACTTCATATTCTTGAGCAACAAATATAATTTAAGCTTGCAAATAACTATTTATTAAAATGTTTCGATTTTTCCTAATTTTAAATCGAATGCTTGAAATTGGTTCTAGTAGTGAAATATCAATTCAATATCCCTCATTTAATGAAACATAATATTTCGTTGAGAGGGAAGCGTTGTGTACATGTGTTTAGTATAAAACCAAACTGCCAGATGAAATGATTAGCCCTGTAACACATCGATCAATAACTCCCAGTCTAACATTGAAAACAACATTTTTGCAAAATTTTTATTCATCAACATAACTTACCTTTGTTAATCACCTTTTGGGGTGATACAATCAATTCTAACGCTTTTCCAAATCTTTTTCCCCAATTTTTCGCAAGAAATCTTTTGTTGCGAGTAAATAGCGATAAACAGCTTTCTGAATCATCGACTCGTTTTGTTCCATCAACAATCGGCACCCACTTGGAAAAACCTTTTCACTTCACTTCAAAACCTTTTCCTGGTCGATCGACTTAAAATTTTGACACGTTTATGCAAGGTTGGTACTCTAGAAGACCTGGTTACTGGTTTACTACGACGCCATCTCTGGGTTAGTCTCGGGGTTATTGATCGATGTGTTATTCAAAAATGAACTGGATATACATTGCATTTTGTACGTCTATCGAACACCTAGGAAGATATTTGTTCATATGGAATATATTTCATTGATCATTTATTAACGTCACACATAGAAACAAAACGATGGCTGTTAGCGATGGTCCACGTAACAGGGCCTCCGTTAAGTGACGGTGACACCAACCTATTCTTCCGCCTCTCAATATTCCACGCCAGAATATTGCCAGAATAAACAGGATTAGTCATGGGAATAGGATTAGTCATGGGAATAACTGAGCCCTGCTACCTAATGGGTCTTTAGGGGTATCAGGACAAGAGTCCACGTTTCGGGGAAACAACGCTAGGCTTGAGTTCATGATCATGGATTTCGGCTACCGCGGTCGTCTTCGGTAACTGAAGTGAACCATATTAGCATGACTTGGATGCAAAGCAGGCCTTACCATTTGACCGTGGGTTAAGTTGCATACTTTACCGGTTACATGATTAGCGGGCTTCTAGTGGGCAAAGAAATATAGGTAAAGTGAAACCAAGTTCGATATGATAAATGACAACCTCGTAAGGCACATTAAATTTTAAATTTGAGGATATTAAAATTTTCGGATATGTTTTACATATAATCTACTGATAAAAAGTGAAAATGTTTTAATTAATTGATCACAGGATCTCCTTTATATTCGGTGAATTACAATATAAAATTTGCCGCGGAAGATCCATTTCCCTTTCTATGGAAACATTTTGCAAAATGTTTAATCACGGAGTCTAATGCTTTAAAGAGCAACCACAATATAATTAGATCTTTATAATAAAAATATTGCTTCAAATTAAATTGATTTAAGATATATTAATAAATTTTATAAACTTGAGATTTAAAATGCGTGTTAGATTTTTCTGTACAGAAATAATAATTTTCAAAGAAGTGCTTTGAAATAATACTAGATGAATCTGGAATTTAAAGAACAGAAGTAAATAGAATATCAGAGAAAAACTCTTCTCAACTACTATGACAAATACAGGAGCAATACGTAACTAT
>BMAW01104176.1:764721-811394 GCA_019974015.1 Nephila pilipes
TTTAGTAACTTAAGCTAAATTGTATAAACAGTGGCTCTGTATTTCAGAAAGATTGTAATTAACAACTTTTAATACAGACATGTAGGGAATGAAACAGTTTCTATTTATGGTAACATATTTTGATTAAATTGTCATATTATATTGCGACTAAGACATCTTTACCTACGAAATATTTTACGTAGACACTAATTAAAATTTTTCTAATACTTTTTAAAGTTTAAAATATTAATCTTGAAAAGAATCACAAAAGAATTTTTGTCCAAAAGAGTCTCTTTATTCTAAATAGGAATTCATTCTTAGAAAATGTATAATGATTTCACTTTTAAGCTCAGAGACACTTCATTAACATAGAATGATTCTATAATGAGAATACTTTTAGAGAAGGGAAATGATTCGAATATTTCTGAAAGTACTCTAACTAATCGAATGTCTTTAAAGAATTGAATTATTAGAATACCTTTCGTTTCAATGATATGGACATTTCTGAAGCGTTATATGAAACAATTATCCAGAAAATAAAATTCAAACATTAATATATAAATCACAAAGGCCACACACATTTGCTCCTAAAGACAATCTGATATATTCAAATGTAAATTTTTGTTTCTGTCATTTATTGAAGTATTAAATTTTCATTAGCAAATGGAATATATCGAGATTAGTTCAGTTTTTGTTAACGTCGCACTAGAAGCAACACGAGGGCTATTAGCGACGGACCTCGTAATTTTGAACCACGGTCAAGTGATGAGGACGACACCTGAGCTCATCCCCTCTCTCCTAACACCCACACCACGCCAACGGGAGGACTTTGGACCCCAATCGATTTAACATGCATCAGCCCCGGCTACACGGCATGTCTTTGACAACCAAGGATCGAACCTGCGACTGAACGAAAACCGCCGGCCACGAATCCATGACCACTAGGCTACCACGCCCACGAAACATATCGAGAACAGTCGATTGTAGTATTCGAATTTAGAGTATTGAAAGCTAATATTTCATTGGAAAATGGTTGAAATATTCAAATGGTATTTAAATAAGTAGAGACAATAAGATTTTGTTTCAAAAGATGTGGATAATCTTTTTTGGAGTTTATTGGAGGGAAAAGGAATAATTAGATAAAAGTTTGTTTCAGACTAAAAATTTGCTCTCTGAAACAACAAATTAAAATGAACTCTACTGAATTATTTTATGGGAAAAAATCTCAAAAATCATGTTGAACTCCATAAAACACATTTTAAAGTTAGTTTAATTTTATGGGGAATTTAAGTTTTTTAACATTAATCAATATTTGTTTTACAGATGATTAAATGAATAAATATACGGTCATAAATACTTTTTGAAACAAAATTCCTTCAGATTGGGACAAACGATTTTAACTCGGAAGAATATTTATCTGAAGACTCGTAATTTTTCTTTATTAACATTTTGTCATATTCATGGTCTTCATCATGTATATCAGGTCATGGTTGAAAGCTTCGAGGCCGGTGGTGTTCAAGTCGATATGCAGTTTCGAATCCCGATTCTATTAAGGATTCGTCGTGAGAAATAATGGCCTCGTAAAATAGAAAAGAGTTTTTAAGTATGTGGATATTAGGAGATAATGGTATGATGTAAGCAAAGTGATGAACCAAGTTGTAACAAATGCGTTTTGTTAATAGTGAGTACATAATTTTTCAGTATGGATCAACCTAAATCTTTAATCAATTTATTTAGTTTTCTGAATAATCAACAATCAAAATAAATTGAATGTGGAAAGTAATGCACTTAACTCGTCCCTAACAAATGATAATATTTATTTATCCTGAGTACGTAGAACGGTAGACATCTAATAACAGGAACCGAGTCAGCAGAGTCAGGCAGACGAGCTCGTCTAACAGTTGCTCGAGGCTCTGCAGCGTTCCCATCACTTTCTCCAATTTTCCTATCTACCATCAACTTCTTAAAAGACCATCTATCTTTCCCTAACTACCTTTCTTCTTAAATAGTAAGACTCTTTTGTTTTTATCATGGTACTTTCACAAGACGAGGTTCTCATACCAAACATTGTAGTAAAATAGCTCCAGGAGCTTGTTAAAAATAAATGCGCGTGAGAACCCGTAACAAGCTGAGAAGCCATCTTTCTCATTTAATAGAGGTTCAAAACTACAAAGTTTATCTCCAAACAGTCTTCACGTTGTTCAAGTTATTAGTGTTATGTTAATTTAAATGTACAATATATATATATATATATATATATATATATATATATATATATATATATATATATATATAGCCTAAGTCATGTAAAACTGCGAAGTAGCTTGAAGAAGATGGACTTTGAACTTGCTGTACTCAACATTTGGATGGGTTGAATTTCTATTGGCTGATGCGGAGAATACTGTATTCCTGTTGGCTGTTGCGGATGGTGGTGAAACCTGAGCCTTTAGAGTGGGACTTGGAGTGATGAGAGGAAGCATTTCTATTGATTGGAAGGAAGTGGCTCATTGTACTATGATTAGCTGTCCAGATAGTTGCTTTTTGAGATTTAAGTAAGGTAGAAGCTCGCTTCTTTCTTATCCTCGCCAGATTGTATACTCATATGATTCAGCACTTGCATCCTCTACAATACTGCAATGCCAGCGGTATATGAACATCGAGCAATTTCGTCCATTCTGGAATAAGATGATTTCCCCGTCTTAATTTGAATTATTGGAGTCCTTCAAGAATGAAATATTCAGAAGTTATACGTTTACTTCTCAACCTAGAAAAACAACGCTGAAAATAAAAAAATAAATAAATAAAAGGAACAAGATAGGGAATAAGAAAGTACAACAAATAAATATCATCTATCACCTTGGGAGCATTATCAGTATCATCGTCTACGGTATTGCTTTGTCTTCGATCGCCCTTTTTTTCTTCTTCTTTGTTATCGACTTTAAAAACAGTTATGTTCGGAAAAAGTAATCATAGATGAGAAAAAAAAGTGACTAATCGGTTAGAAAAAGTCATAATCGGTAGACATAATCTAATAAGGGATCTGGTGTAATATTTTACGTTATGCATCAACTTTTTATAAATTCTATATAAGTAGACCGTATTGTTTTTTATTCGTATTCTCCTTCTTTTAAAACTTCATAGAAGTAGTTTCCTCGAATTTTAATAATTTTGTATGATCCTAGATATATCGGATAAAGCTAAAGATATGATCTGAATTTAGTACATTTCATGGCAACTAAATAAATTTAATTTATAACAATAAAATGTTCGTCTTCGTAAGTTATATACCTCATCAATCTGCTCCTGAACACCGAATTTTTGTTTTTTATCCCTCTCTTTGGGTTTCGACCTAGTGGCCGCGGTAACGTAGTGGTCATCGTCGCGGCCGGTGGTTTCGGTCGAGTCTTGTTGCCACTAATTTCCAGCCATGTAGCCGAGGATGCTATGCGTTAAATCTGTCGGCGCCCAAAGTCCTCCCATTGGCGTGGTGTGGAAGTTAGGGGAGGGGTGCCAGCTCCGGTATCGTTCGCGTCTCTTGACCGAGGTTCAAAATTACGAAGTCCGACGGCAATAGCCTTCGTGTTGCTTCGAGAGCGATGTTAATAAAACTAAAAACCAAATATTTTTTGACCAAATTTAAGTTAAGGTAAAAATAAGAAGAGAGCATATTAATAGGGGATTTATAAGAGCATCAACGGGAGTCATTTTTGTATAAAATCGGTGTGTTCACTCACAAAATAAAATTCTTCTAATAATAAAGTCCATAGAACAACTCGTGTGTACAAGTTTCATTCATTCACTTTTAGTTTAGTTTTATTAACGTCGCACTAGAAGCAACACGAGGGTTATTGGCGACGGACTTCGTAATTTTGAACCACGGTCAAGTGACGAGGGCGACACCTGACCTGGCACACCCCTCTCCTAACATCCACATCACGCCAACGGGAGGTCTTTGGGTCCCGACAGATTTAACGTACATCAGCCCCGGCTACACGGCGGGTCTTTAGTGGCCAAGGATCGAGCCCGCGACTCAACGAAAACCGCCGGCCACGAATCCGAAGCCATGACCACTAGGCTACCGCGGCCCTTCGTTCATTCACAGCTTTCTGAAACATTAAACAGTACATTACAATTTTAAAAGGAAAATAATAAATAAGCTTCGAATTTCTCAACTGCTTCTATGAAAGAAAGAACCTCATATACGTACCTGGAGTACTCCTTTATTGTGTCTGAAGTCTCTTTCCACTTTTATAAAATATAGAGCGAAAATTATAATTCTTTGGATATCTTTGCAACAAATTTGCACTATACTCTCATCGTAGAGATTTGTGATACATACTGATGTTAGCCTTTTCCAAAATAGCATCAGAATGTACACATGTCTGTTAATTTGGATTGTATACGAGTATTTCCAAAACAGGTTTTTGAGAGATCAATATTTTAAGCTTATTAAACATATTTTTCTCTTCCTCGATGAATCTAAGTTTACGATCCTTTTTTTGAAAAGACCATAAGAGATTTAGGAATAAGAGAATAGTTAGGAATAAATTTTCTAAAATATCTGATTGAGCTTAAAATAGTAGGATTTGTCTCACATTAATATATTCAAGAAGTTAAGAATTTTTTTTTTGTTTTTAAAGTAGATGGATACAAATAATCCGTTTCTATCACATGTTCTAGAAATTCTATTTCTTCTTTCAAAAACTGAGATTTCTTACAATTTATTTCTGAACCGTAAGTTTGTAAACTAGTTTTTTAGTCTTTTTCAAATCCTTCCTTTTCATTAGATATTATAATATAATCCATACAGGGTAACTGATGCCATCATTGATCAAAGGCCGAAAAATAGTGCTAATGAATCTTTGGACAACTACTCTGCGAATTTACATGAACATGCAAAAAAAAAAAAAAAAAACTAATTTTTAAATCAATAGCATTAAATACATGCGATTCCTGTAATCGATCTAAAACATTTTCGATTAACAGTAATCGAAATCTACCTTAACTATAATTTTATTTAACCTTTTATAACCTATGCATATTCATAGAGAGAGAGAGAGTTTCATTTTTTTTCTCTCTCTCTTAACGTTAACAATCAAATTAGAATATTTAGAAGAACGAGGTTCAATGATATTCTAATGATTCAGTTATTCGAGCTTCAACTATTTTATTTTCTGGGAATGGTAAATGTCACGGGTCACCAATATTGGCTCGCTTTTATTTTTAATTGAAATATTTAATTCTATATTTGTTGATTTAATTTTATTCTATCTGCAGTTTAAAATAGACTGTTGCACTTCATTATTATTGGATTTTGAAAAATTATACCCAATATTTGCTTCGATTTCATCAAAATTAATATTTATGGGTAAAGCTGATAAAAATATTGTTTTCTTCACACAAAATCTTAATTTTTACTGTATTTCCATTTTAATTTATGATAGCTTCACCTTGTATAATCATTTTAAGTCCTAATATAGCAACATGGAACATAAGTGCTTTTACCAATATTTACAGTGAGTGTAGAAAGTATTCATATAAGAGCGCTTTTGCTGAAGAAACCATGATTTTAATATACTAATTAGAATAAATTAATTCAGAAGGTAATATTCAATAAAAAACTATTGTGTAAATTTAAATGCGGGGTAAGAAATTGAATAAATATCAATTTTTTTTTCAAGTATAAAGACAACTAAAACTTATTAATGGAATCATAAATCATCAGCTATATATAGAAGCATTGAAAAATAATTTACAGTCTTGTGTGACAAAAAGGAGTCTTTATGACGTTTTTATGCGTGTTAATGTTCCCAAGAATTCAGTCTTATACACGCGCCATTTAAACTTATGTAACATTCCTAAAGTTATAAAAAAAAATTTCTCCTTTTTCTCCAGTCATGAATCCCACTTTACATGTTTGGGAAATTCTTGATTAGAATGTTCATATCAAGTCGGTTTCTAATTAACATGACTTGTTAAACGTTCTTAACCAAGCATGGGACTACATTTTTAGTCCAATGACATTAAATTTAGTTGAATATAAGCAAAGAGGACCTAGAGTAATTATTGTTTATGTGATTACAGGATTGCCTTGAAATTTGAATTAAACACTGGCTACCTGTTGTGCGGGGATCCAACTGATTAAACATGACGTGGTGATTTAGTTTAGTTTAGTTTTTATTAACGTCGCACTAGAAGCAACACGAGGGCTATTGGCGACGGACCTCGTAATTTTGAACCACGGTCAAGTGACGAGGACGACACCTGAGTTGGCACCCCCTCTCCTAACATCCACACCACGCCAACGGGAGGACTTTGGGCCCCGAACAGATTTAACGTGCATCAGCCCCGGCTACACGGCGGATCTTTGGTGGCCAAGGATCGAACCCGCGACTGAACGAAAACCGCCAGCCGCTAATCCACTACCATGACGTGGTGAAATCGGTTGAAATCGACATGAAACACACAAAATTGGTCTATAAGTGATTCCTGTTTAGAGTATGTTGTAATAACACCGGTAAAAACCGAGTTTTTTTTAACATGGGTTTTCTTTCAAACTTCACACTTTGCGTAATTTATTACTACTATGAGATATCGGGATGAAATCTATCTTGGATCCCAATGTTCACATTTACAACGATGCGGTTGGAACTGATTTCATTTTATGGATAACAACGTTAATGCTCATAGAACTCATCTAATTGCAAATGTTTAGAAAATGAAAATATTCGCCGGATGGATTGGACAGAGCAAATTGGGGGAGGCTTTTGAAGGGTCATCCTCCCAGAACCTGAAAATAGCTTTGCTGGAGGAGCGGGTCTGACTGCCAAATGGACTTATAAATCGTCTCATTACCAGTATAAATACATTAAAAATTACTTAACCGTGTTATGAGGGATCATATTTTTTTTATTTCCACTTGTAGTCTCTCTTTTAGAATTTCCTGCACTGATGAATATACACAGGATTCGAATGTGTATCATAACTATAATATTGCGTTTTTTGTATTATATTAGTTTCATTAAAATCTGTCCAATATTTCAGGAGATAATCAAACAAAAGTGAAAATTTTCTTAAATTTGAATGTCAATCTATAGATTTTGTGCTTGATGAAGAATTGGAAAGAGTTTTTTTTTTTTGACACGTGTCATAATTTTTGTGATTAATTTATTGTAAATATACTAAAATATTTCTTTATTTAACATCAAACCTGAAATGAAAAAAACCTTACATGTATTTTTGATTAGAATCAAATTAATTAGGCGTTTTAAATTCTATTATTTTAAAAGATATAATACAACCGCATATAAAAATATCATATTTTAGAATGATACATTTTTAAGTTGTGGGTGAAAACATTTATTTCAAAAAATTGAATTTATAGCATTCCTAAGCATGTTAAAGTATAGATCTGAGATTAATTTTATGGGATTAATATGCTTATTATTTAATATATTGAAAAAATTAATACGCTCACGATATGTTTCGTCTGTTATTACCGTTACTATAACATACTATAAGTTTATCAAATAAAATCAATTTATTTCGAGCAGAATATTTATTTTGGCTTGAATTAACGTCGAATTTAAAGCTGAAAGACAGAAATTGGTAAAAACTTTCATGATTTGTAATTACAATCGAGGGACGAGGACGAGCCTCTGATATCCTCACTTTTCCCAGCGACACCACATGAGGACTTAAGTAATTTCAATTTAAGGTTTACTAATCTCGTGACTGCAGCAGCTTAATGGTCATGGTTGTGGACTCACGACTGGCGTGGTTTTTTCATCCAGTCATGGGTTCGAACCCGTAAAGATCCGCCGTATTACGAGACTGATGCATGGTAAATATGGTCGAGGACCAGATTTACCATGCATCAGTCTCAAGCCGTGGTGTGGAAGTTTGGAGCCGTCTTCCCAAGCCGTGGTGTGGAAGTTTGGAGACTGAGGGGCCAGCTCAGGTATCGGCCTCGTCACTTGACCGAGATTCAGAATTACGAGTTCCGTCACTTGTTGCCCTCGTGTTGTTTCCAAGTGTGCGCGTGTGGAAACACATAAGACCCTTTTTGTTGCATTTATTACTCGACAATAATATATATATTTTTTAAAAAACAATTACGCGTATTGAAATCCTAAGCGTTTGTTAATTAAACAACATGCGCAATACGTCATTTTATGTCTATAGATTATATCCTATTCATATTAATTACAAATTGTCAACATTTCTCATCCCAATTTGTTCTTAGACATTATATCAGTCTGAATTCCTTTTGTGAATCAATTCCCACCATTTCCTATTTCCTGAGAATCCGCAAATCAGATTTGTTTTGATTCCCATTAACACACCTATTTACCGTCACGTTTATTTTTAAGCGATTTCTATAAATATCTCGGTACTTTTTATGTCATTCCTAATACAAGATCAACCCACACTTCTTTGTAATCGCCGAACTTCATTAGATTCCAAAAATAACTTAAGCTTGTGGTGGCGCGAGATTTCGAGACTGAATGGCGTCATACGATTGTGAGGGTGGCTTTTATAGTCCCTCGCGTTGATTGAAAATACGCGATTAATTTAAGAAGAGCCTATTTTTCAAAAGGTCAAAGAACCGGGAGTGTTACTTCTTTCTCTTTGTGCTTTCGTAATTGGAAAATCAAGCTACTTTAAATGCAATTTTGTGAAAAAGTTTTTTTTCTCTATTATTCTGAAATTGGAATGGCTTTCTTAACATATTTCGCATTATTTCATTCTCTCGAAATCCAGATAAGATTTTCTGAGACGAAAGAGTCTTTAAAAGATTGTCATTTGCACGAACAAGAAATTTTGTTACTTGCTTCTTCCGTACAGTAAATTGGCGTGGTGTGAAAGTTAGGAGAGAGGGGTGCCCAATCAGGTGTTGTCCTCGTCACTTGACGGAGGTTCAAAATTACGAAGTCCGACGGCAATAGCCCTTGTGTTGCTTCTAGTGCTACGTTAATAAAAAACGTTTTGGGTTCCTGTGTACCAATTTTTCCTGTGACCACTATTTTTTTTTTTTTTGCAATAGGTAATAAAATATTTGACAAATATCTATTCATTTTGACTATTTCGAAAGTTAAAAAAGAAATACGTCGTAAGTAATTAAAAAAATTTATTTGATTTTCTGTACAGCTCCCATTAAATGAAATAATTGCATAAGTGGTGTTCTAAGAGCATCCTTTTAAAAAATTCAACTGTATTTTGAATTTGTAAATTTTTCTTATCTGATGTCAATTGTGTGAGTCAATGTTTTGGGACTTTTTGGAGTAACTTCTTGTCATGTATGAAATACCTCTACATTTGCTAATAGAGAAATAAGCGAATAATTTTACTAGATACTTTATTTCATAAAGCATGAAGTATTTTTTCGATAATAAGAGCCGGATAACGTTTTTTAGCTTAATAGAGAAAAAGAGCCCAAAATACATTTTAAAAGCCATTTTATAAATTCCTCGACAGTCATGGATATTAAGTATAACCAAAGAAAGACAAAAGCCGAATAATTACTAACTTTCATAAGCCAATAACATCAAAAAACTCTTTTCCCTCTCCACATGACAAGAAAAAGAGCTCCGCCTTCCTACAATAACTCCAGTATTTTTTTTATCTTTAAATAAAAGTAAAAAAAAATTCTGTTGGCGGAAAAGTGTACACGCAATAAGGCTTTGAAAATTCTTTGCATCGTTTTATGATGCGCTTTGAAGTAATGTAACGACTTTAATATTTTAGCCAATACTTATATCATTAACCATTTTTTTTTCTCATTATTATCTATTTTACACATATTCTAACGAGCATTTCATCAATTTGATATATTTGAAAATAAATTGCTTTTTTTATTGATCGATAAAAATGTAATTTCGCACGACATGCTTGGAAGCAACTGGCTGTTATTTTGATAAATGCGATCGATTGATTATTAACGTCGCTCTGAGAAGCAACCCGAGGGCTATCTCTTAATTTTGAACCTTAGTGCAGACATAGCATTGCAAATTTTTGGTAATACCTACGCATAACAAATAAAAGCTTAATTTAAACTCTTGACATCAGTTGTTGTAAAACAAAAATACGAATGTTTTCATTGACTTTCATGAGTAGCGAGTCTGTGATAGCCGAGTGGTAATGGATGCGAGCTCAAGGGCGGCGTTTTTTTCCCCCCCTTCTTTTTTTTTTCCTGTCGAATTGTAGATTCGAATCCTGATTCCATTAAAGAAGCGAAGTGTAGCAGAATTGATGCACTTCAAATCTATGAAGGCTCCACGTCCTTCTGTTGATATAGTATGAAAATTTGGAGAGAGGGAAATGCTAACTCAGGTATCGTCTTCGTCACTTGACCGATGTTAAAATTTACGAGATCCTCCGCCAATTATCATCTTGTTGCTTCCAAGTGCGACGTTAATAAGCAATCAATCAATCATTGTGGTCTCAAATTGTGAATTTTAAGTTCTCGTTATCATTTGATAATGCTAAAAAAACGTACTGTGTTCCATATTTATCAAAAATATAAAACAAATACTTAAAACATAATTTTGAAATTCGAACTTTATAATTCCTTGTTCTATTAAGTATTTTTGACCATGAGAGGAATTTATTTAAAACATATTTTCATTGAAGAAAAAGACAGAATAAAGATTAAAGGCAATAAACAGGAACTGTGAGAAAGACAAATTCTGAATAAATTCAATAAAGAAATTGAAACTAAGTGATAGTTTTTTTTAAAAAAAATATTTATTCTTTATTCCTGTTACTATTCATTTAATTTTAACTAAACAAACGAAATTTTCAAATGTATAAAATTATTGAAGTTTTAATACTCGGAACTGATTTACACTAAAAAATAATTTTTAAAGGTAGTTTAAGATAAGTGAAATTTTTTTTAAATCAAGTTTTTATTAAAGAGATGGACTAAAATGTGTAAAAGTAACTTTTTTAAAAGTAAAGTAATATATAATTTATAAAAGCTTGAAGCAATTAACTAAGTTAACTATCGATAAATTATGCAGCATTGTTTTTTATTCTTATATCTGAAATAAAACGAATTAGCTCTTGAAGGTCTTAAAAGTTATATATTATTTTACATTTAAAAGAAACTATTTTTATTTCTCTTAGTATACCTTTAAATAAAAACTTGATTTGAAAAAAATATTTTCTGACTTAAATTTATTTAATTCTTTTTTGTCTGGAAATTTAAGACTAAAAAGAATTTACTTGAATTATATGCGTGTGTTCTAAATCCGTCACTACTTGAACATACCACAGTATTGTATTGTCATCGGAATCAAACATGTATGCAAAAATTTCAGATCGATGGGATGATAGGAAGTGGGTTAAGATTCGAGAACAAATTCTGGACTAAAAATACATACATATGAACACAGCAAGCATGTCATAATATAACACTTTGTACATTCCATTGTTTTTGGAAGATTGCACCAGATTATATCACCTTTTTCTAAGAACTTAATTATTTTCTTTCAAAATTGAAGCATATTTCGATTATAAATATCAAAAATTAGGCAACCGATAAATTTTTTTCTCATAAAAAAACTAAAACCTCTACTCAAAATCTCGGTAATAGAGTATGAAATAAAATACTTCATGAGCTATATATATATATTCAAAATAAATGAATCATTTATTTCTTACTTGAGATCAAATCAAGAAGTCCAAAGCAGGAAGGCAGTTGTATCATTTGATGTATGTCAATGTTATTTTGTCTCGGTGAAAGAATACATTGAACGATGTTGAATAACAGCAGGCACTGGAAATCAGGACACACATGGTTTCATATTAACGGAATAATTGAAATAACTTTAAAAGCTAAATACTTCTTTTCTTGCATCTTTTCTTTGTGACTGTCTATTCTTATCATGAAATACTATTTTAATACACCAGAATAAGAGTAAATCTGTGTAAAAGTCGCTGGATGATGAGAGATATAGGATATAACAATAAAAAAAATATTAATTTTCGTATTAAGAGTAACAATTTTAAATTCATTAAATTTGAAACAAATGAAAGATATATTTTAAAAGCTTTTAACATTATTACTTATAAAAGGAAAAGAGGACGTTTAAAAATAAGCTTTCTCGAAGAATAAATGCAAGTATTATGATATGTAAAAAAATTATTTTGAGATATGAGAAACAGACTCGTGGGTCTATGATATTTTCATGGAAGATATTTTTTTAAACTATAAATGTAAGACTTTATGAGAATATAAGTAAAAGAGATTAAAAATATAAGAATATACTAACTTTGTTTTTATAGAAGAAAGATTATGTAGAAAATACTCTTTTTCTTCGAAAAATAAGCATGTATTTTTGAGATGAACGTTTGAGGATGTACAAAAATAATAACAGCTTTTAACGCAGTTTCGTTCTATAGAGATTTTTTTCATTGATGTTTTTATGGATTATTTTTAGTACAAATAAAATGTTATGACACCAGTGAAATATTTGTATTGATTACTGAAACTGCTTTACTTTGCATAATAATCTAACAAATAAAACCAAGAAAGCTTCAAAAGGAAGGAATAATTTTTTTCCCTAAAATTATGTGTTTTAGAACTGTGTAATAATGCGATAAAATCGTAGAAAGCAAGGAATAAAAATAATATTTAGAACATAATGATACAAAAAGGCTCTTATAGTGCTTAAAACAGCTAGATGATTTTTCGATTTTGAATAAAAACTAAATATAACCAAAGATTTTATTGATTAATATATGATTCATAGATACTGTGAGATATGAGAAAATGAATCGATGTGAGGAACAAAGAATAATTAAATTTTGTACACTATATTTTTCATACAAAAAAATGCACATTTCGCACATATTGTAAATGTGAATAAAATGTATGATCTATCAGATAAAAAAAAGAATTTTAAAATGAGGTTATTGAGGAGGAACTGGTGAATTCTATATTGGTACAGAGCTTCCCAGTTGCTAAATTTGTAACGCATTTTCTTCATTGTTAAATTCCGCTGCCATCTTATGGTCTAAAAAATAGCCGAGTTCAAAACACCAATTGAAGATAGTTACTTAAGGACAACTCCACTTTATTATCTATCAAAGAATATTGTTACAAAAATTTTGATCTTGTGTTTACATACGAGTGAAAATCAGTCCAACACAGAGGATATGACACTTTATACACGAATATTCTGGACAAGGCGAGATACAGGTAGCAAGACTTGGGCAGATTAAGAGCACTAAGAGGAAACACAGCACTTGTATAAATTAGCCACACAGATACAAGAACAAAGCAGCATTTACAAAAGACAGTCACAGTTGTATCAGTAACGCTCAGCTCACCAGCCTACTAGTTTGCACTGCGTATAAATCTCCACCGTAATACTCTTCACTTCCCAAAGGCAAACTGCTTCATCTCAGGTTCTCTGCGTTTTTTTTTATGTCCTGGCCATGTGTCACGTCACACGTAAAATTTAAGAAAAATCAGTAAAGAAAATTTTACTTCCTAGTCGAAATTTCACTTCAGTTCCAGCTCTTTCAAGAACTTTCATTTTTTTCACCAGGTTCATTCAGAGTCACCAAGTTTCTCGCCAAGTCTCAAAAAAGTTGTCAAATTCGTCGCCATGTTTAAGGGGCCATTGCTTAAACTTTCCTTAGCTGATTGATGAAATCTCCATTTATGTCTCTTTTCCTTCATAAAAGAACCTTTGCAAGGAAACGTCATCTCGGGTTCTTAACAATGTGCAAGATCGCTCTCTGTAATCCCGCTTAAGTCAGTAAATCTTAGTTTACATCCAAATAATAAAGTCTTAGCTTGCAAAATCATTCATTGCAATTTAAGTACTTCTCCATTATAGCAGGTTTGACTCCTATTATTCTGACCATGCGTCACTTCGAACTATTATCAATATAAATGATTAATTACAATTATTAATTCCAATCTACACAAATATCAGCTTGTCGATATCTATTATCTCCCTTCTCTTTCCTTTCAATTCTGGTTCGATTGTATATCACAACACGCACACATGCAACACTACCTTTAATTCGATTAAACCTTTTATCTCCATCTAATTTAGCTAATCCCGTTTCATTGGGTCGGCAAGAAGTTATAATTGCATGCAGTTCCAATTACCGAAAAGTCCTCGAGGTAAGTGAAGAGAAAACTGCGAATAAAAGTCACAAATTATTCCTGGAAGTTATGAGAGACAAGCTGCCCATCTTCTTAGAAAATTCCATACATGTTTAGTTAATTTCCTGCTTGGATGATTTGTTGGTTAATTTATTACAAGGATTCTTTTGTCAAAAAGGAAATCAGTAGCCTGACGTTATCGTTCTTGAAAAAGAATTCAGCCCCGATTGATGTAGCCTGAAGACCACAACAGATCTAAGAATTTTCTGGCTGTCAATATTAAACACCCGTTTTCGTTACAGATCTATAATTTTGTGCTATAATTTCCAGTTTCAAATATTGATTCAATATTTTATAAATGACGATTTGGAACGTTGCAAGGGTTTCCGTTACAATAAATTGCTTCTAGTCAGTCTCCAAGTGATCCAGGATCTTCAGACTATTAATTCGGCTGTTGGGACATTGGTATGAATCATGGCAAGTCATTCCCCCCTCTTCCTCTCCTACATAAGGAATAATGCAATACTCTTTCCCTTCTCTGTGTAAAATATGTAGTTTTTTTCTACATCAAATATAAAATCTACTTATTCTCAAATTTGCAAGTGGGATCACTTTCCTTTTTACCCCCCCTTTTTTTTTAAAAAAAAAAAAAAATTCCATTTGTTGTTTCATACCAAACTCACAAAGTCCTTTAATTGTTCAGAGAAATGTATTTATTTCATGAAATATTAACAGAAAGAGAATTAATGATATGTTTTGTGTATATGTACTTAACAGGAGTGCATTACTACGATTTTTTAGTTTAGTTTAGTTTTTATTAAAGTCGCACTAGAAGCAACACGAGGGCTATTGGCGACGGACCTCGTAATTTTGAAACACGGTCAAGTGACGAGGACGACACCTGAGCTGGCACCCCCTCTCCTAACATCCACGCCATGCCAACGGGAGGACTTTGGGCCCCGAACAGATTTAACGGGCATCGGCCCCGGCTACACGGCGGGTCTTTGGCGGCCAAGGATCGAACCCGCTACTGATCGCTAGTCCACGATCTTGACCACTAGGCTACCGCGGCCCTTACATTACTACGAACACAATGATTGAATAACATATAATTATATAAAAGACTTCTTAAAATAAAACATTTGTGCTTTAAATACAGATGAATAAAATGTGAATTATGGGATAACAGCGATGATGGTATAGAAAATAAGACGATAAATAAATATTTTCCGTGATAATAAAAATAGAAAGTCATAATGTAAACAAATTATTAAAACTACATTTCTAAGTTGGGATAAGCGACTGTAATATTGCTGTACCCTCGTGAAACAATTCACATTTCTAAATATTTCTCGCGGTCTGGCTTACATTTCTTCGAAACCCTCTGCGAAGAATAAATGATAACAATGTATAGCTCTCAACGAAAATTTGAAACCCAAGGAAACAAAATGGTAATCAAAATAACACGATTTGAATGGCACACTTTCCCTATTTTTCTATGTCTTCTGTATCCCTTTCAGAATCTTTAATATTATTTTCTTCTGTCATATCCCAGCACGGCGCATGGCAGTTGAATGACATTGATTGCCCAATCACGTCAGAAGGAATCTTTTTTTGTGTGAAGAAAAAGATTCTGCTTCGCATCGCGACAGCAGTGGAATGACTGGGACAGAAATGTTTCGTAAATTCAATATAGGTTACGTGACAAAGCTGCAAAAGGAAATTGCATCGAAAGTTTTCTCTTGCTCAGATTTATTGTGGCTTGTAAGCAAAAAAGACATGGGTATTCGATGTGTATTTGTATTTTTCTTTGTGTATGTGCCGGTTAATAAGTGACACCAATAGCTTTTGTTCTATTTCATTTAATAACATTCCTATAATTTGTCTTGTAGTAGAGATACTAACTAGTTTTTCTATGATTTATCAAAATCCATTTAATAAATTTTTAATACGAATTAATTTTAGTGATGGTCATTAGATAAATATCATGATGGAGTTTCACTTGGTAAATGGAAAAAATCAAGAAAGTTTGAGACGTTGGGCTATTCGCGGGTTTTTATTCATTAACGTAGGGGGCTTTATAGTAATTTGAATTGCATAAAATTACAATTTTTTCCCAAGCAATATGAAACGGATTTCATTAATTAGATGAAGATAAGAAGTGCTGTGAATTGAATTAGAGACAGTGGTATTCAAATGAAATAGAATTGAAAGGAGAACGAAGGGAGATAGTGGATAAAGACTAATTGATAGTTCTTAGAAAATTGTATTGAAGCATAGTAATTACACTCTTTGGGATTGAAGTGATTCAAAGATTAGTACAAAGATGCAAAGCTACTGTTGAAGAAAAATGATTGAATGACACTAAATAAATTGGTAAGCTAAGACTTTATTAGGTGACTATAATCTAGAATTGATGAGGTAAGTGGGATTCACGAGAGAGATCTTATCTATTCATCAGTGATTAATAAAGTATTTTGTCTTGTTCTTTCGAATCCTCATTTGAAGTTTAGTAATTATTGGCCAGTTCATTAGACGGAAACATGGCGTTAGAATTAAATAATGAAGAAAGGACGTGACATTTTTCTCTAAGATCTTAGGAAAGTCAAAATCTATAATAAAGGAAATAGATTTTGAACAATTTGACACGAAATTGAAATTTTTTTTTTCATTTATAAATGTATAAAAAATACGTTTTCCTCCTACTTACTTGTTACGGATTTAGAGCAGTTGCTATGGTAATGCTCCTGATAATATATGCTATGTAATAAGAAAACTAAAACTAGTTATTAATATTTTACAAGGTATTGCGTGACATAAAAATAAACTAAAGCAGAAATCCATAGGAAGAGGAAGTTGAAATATGTAAGTAGATTACCTAATCCTCTTTCAAACATCTTGCGAATAAAAACAAGAACACATGAAACTGGAAATAAATAAATAAAATGTGCCGGCCGCACTTATTTTCTTTTCTACCTTTCATTCAAAAATAGTTTAAACGCTTTAAATGTATTCACGTTACGTAGAACTATTTGAAAGCTACGAGTATCAATTTACTACTCAATTACTACGACTACTTGATTTGAAAGCTACGAGTATTTAATAAAAATAATTAAATAATAAAATAAAATAAAATAAAAATAATTAAATTTTAGGGTAACAGCGAGAAAGTCTAACAAAAATATTAATAAAAATGTTTTGGAAAATTTTTATTGGGACTGGTCTAATATCTTATACTGGTCTAAATATCTGGAATATTGATTTTTGTGATACCATCAAAAATTAAAATTCAAATATCCTGTAAATTGCAATTATTTCCCCCACCCCTCTAAAAAGATATTTTTAGAGGCACTATTAGTATCTGTTGAATGTGGATATTGAAAAAAACATGGAGTTTATTCCGAATTAGTCAAATTTCGCACGATATTGTGCGAAATTTAATTGTGAATTCTTCTTCTTCAACAATTTTATTATTTGTACAACTTAAAACACATTTTTTAAGAACATTTTTAAGGTAGGCTAAGATTTTGCTCACATAAAAAAAATAACTAAAATAAGAAATTTCAATGGAATATAATCATGAATATGACATAAAAAAAACAACATCAATTTACTAAGATTAAATTTTTTGGAATAAAAGTGCCCTAAATATAATATAAGAGAGTATGTTTGTTAGAAAAATTCAAACAAATCATTAAGATATTAGGAAAATATAGTTAATTTTCGTATAAATAAAATAACAGATAAATATACAGTAATGAAAAATCATCAACAGCTCAGTTTGAAAGCTACGATTCGAATATATATCTATTTTAATAACTTTTGACAAATTATTTTCCTTTCCAGTATTTTTTCGTTAAGATGGAATCCATCCATGAACGTGATACACATACCTCTTCTTTAAAAATTAAATTATCGCCACGAAGCTTTTTAGAGCTATTTCGTGACTCGAAGCATGTTTCCATTTTATAGTTACATCTATATTCTTCAAAGCTATTTAATCTTGTAAAGAGAATGACGAAGGGAAATAACTTTATTGGTTTCCTGTATGCATAAAGTAATAATGTTTCCCTATTTTTAATATGAAGGTTATTGAAATTTTGGAGAAAACATTTTAAATCGATTCTTGGTTTTGATTGATAGACTGTATATCAGCACGTACTTAGAAGCAACCCGAGGACTATTGGCGACGAACCTCGTAATTTTGAGCTTCGATTAAATGGCGTGTAACGACACCTGGGCTGACACCTCCCCTCTCCAGACTTCCACACCATGCCATTAGGAAGATTTAGAGCCTCAATATATTTAACGTGACCTGCTCCATTACATGCTGGGTCTTCAACGGCATCAAGACTCGACTCGATGGAAACATCACTGGCCTCAAGTTAGAGACCATGAACACTTAGCTATTGCGTCTAAGTCGATTCTTGGAGTAAGTTTATAAAAAAAAATGTTCTTGTGTTTTTAAGATTTATCTTTAAAATATCCACTTTTTCCCTACATGTGATATTTTCATCTTACACATGCATAGGATATCAAAAGAATATAATGCATTACGGAATTTCAGCTGGAAAATTCCTACATTTTAGTTACAAACATTGCTCAAATGAAGATTTGGTGCTTTTTACTAAAGTAAACTCATATTCTTAAGGCTGTCTTTGATCTAATGTCAAAGATCCTGATCAAAACTTGGAACAGATTTCGAGACAGAAAATGGTCCCAGTTATGGTGATAGTTAGTGGTGTTGTAATGCGTACGCAGAACTCTTAAAGCTTAAGAACATTCCAAAAACGTGCCATTATCCCCTTGAAAATGGTAAATTTCAAAACCCATTTAGCATTGCAGTATATGAGACGAAATATGGAACACATTTCACACACACACACACACACACACACAGGATGATTCAGCTGGAAGTGAGTAATATTATCAAATATGATACTCTCTAAAAGATAGCGAAGTTAAAATATAAAATTACTATTCGAGAGTTTTGTTTTTGGAAAAAGTGTTTCAATTTTAAGTCCTGCTCTTTAGCATCTCGCGAAGATAGCCTTAACGTGGACATGTTTTAACGATGCTTATTAATTAAAATTGATCTCAAAAACTATGTATTTGCTATTATGAATCGAAAAAAAGTTAAGAAAAAGCAAAATCCAATACTATTTTTGAGAAAAATTTCAACGTATCATTTAGAACTATGGTACAATTACGACGCACTTAAAAATTAATTCAAAAGAGCAAATTTATACATTTGTTACCGAACGTCGAGGGGTTTCTACAGAAATATGAATGATAAATGTGTTATTCTATTTAAAAAAAAGACAACAGGAGGTACTAAGTTACAAGGTGTGGTGCGAAACAAACGCAATAAATTTCAAAGTGATGCATAGAATAGGATAGTAAAAGTAAGAGTACAAGAACTGTGTATGTGTGAGGATATTGGTAATCATTATCACGTGAAAGGATATAAGAGTACGGGAAACGTGAAAAATCGTATCTAGTAGAAAGCTTTTTTTTCTACAAAATGTTCCTTATCTGTATGTTATAAAAGATTATTATAACATACAGCGGAGCTATTTTTATAGAAATTTAATATAACAAGCAGCTGTTGCATATTTATATGTAAATACTACGATAGCGGAACGTAAAATAAATTAGTATAGGAAGAAGAACTAATGTAGATCACACACTTTCCTACTCCCTTTTTTTAAAGTTTCTGTTAACAGTAGTTTGTGATGTTGGTCTGTTCGCGATTTTCTCTTCACTAATCTCCGGGACGTTTGTAATTTGAATAGCATACGATTACAATTTATTTCCAATCAAAATGAAAAGGGATTAGGTAAATTGAATGTAGATAGAAGTGCAGTGAATGATTTAGAATTAGTGATATGTAAATGAAATAGAATTGAAAAGTTAATGAAGCAAGAAAGAAGATTACGCCAGAATGAAAAATATTTGTAAGTTGTATAAAAGAATAGCAGTGCCTTTTTTAGATTGAAGCGAATCTTTTTTTTTTTTATGTACTAAAATGAGAATTGGTTGCTTGTGTGAAGAGACTGAACCAGAACAAGAGAATTTGTAAGCTAAGAGTTTATTAGTTGATCATATTTTAAAATTAACGAGTTAAGTGGGATTTGAGAGAGTGAGTGACCTTATCTATTCTTCAGTGACAAATAAAGCATTTTATCTTGTTCATTTGGAGTGTCTGGTATTTTTTGACTGTTTAATTAGAAGGAACAATGCGAATATAACTTAATAATGAAGAAGGGACGCTACACGTCTAAATACAGTAAGCTATATTAATCTGTACTTTTTTTTATTTTATTTCAGTAAGTATAAAAAGGAAATATTTGGAAGATACGAAAGAAATGCCTTAAAAATGTTTGTCTTTATTTGCTTTTAGCAAATACATATACATTTGTAAGGAGCAATGAAGTAAGCTCAAATATTACACTAACAGGGCCAAACGTTTTAAGTTTAACTAACTTAAAAATATATATTTCCTAATGTTATTTAAATCCTCTCTTTTTAAAAATAATGATTGAATATAATATATATATATATGTATATATATATATAAATCGTTCAATTATACTATCTATTTCTCACGTTTTCATTTCTGAACAAGGTCCTCAAAATTGCTTTTATATGGTTAAAATAAAAGCTCTAACATATTGGAGAAATTACCGCGCTGATAAGATAATTATAATAAGTTATTCAGAAATATACATAATTTAAATCGTGTTTTTATCTTTAAAAAACAAAAGGGAGACTAATGAATAAAAAAAATTATTTTGCTATTAGAATATTTTAGAACAACTTTCTATTCAAAAATGTCAAAGAAGATTTAAGGAACAATTTGCACATTTGAATAAAAAAAATACTGAACTTGAGAATCAATATAAAATTTTAAAGTAATAATAATAATAACAAATTTTGTTCCGGCATGATCATTTAGAATCAGAATTAAAACATGTGTTTGTGTATTGGAATCGATTAATCAATTCATTAATCAAAAAGCTATATATTGTAAGCCGCCATCAGATGTAAAGATTAATCATATAATTGTGCAATCGATATCGAATTTCTGTTCAGAAAAAAGTGCATTAATCGGAAATAATTCTGATGAAAATTTTAACTTGAGAAGGTAAGAAGTTATTCCAAGGAAATAAACGAACGAAGAGAACAGTCTTTTTTTATATAACCTAAAAATTTAAGTTTTATTACATTATTTAAAAAAAGTTCAAATCCTTCTAAAAACTGGTTAATTTGTAAAATAAATGATGATTATCAAATTTTAGGTGTTTTCTGGTAAGGAAAATCAAAGTACCTATAGTAATGTATTGAACATCCCTTAACCGTTTTTTGGAACTATGTATCTTTATGACGAATCTAACTTGGCAAGTTTCCAACTAAGAAGATTCCACTACCCGAAACGCGCGCTCTTTAACAATGTTTCATTTCGATGTTTTTTTTTTTGTTTGTTTGTTTAAAAAGGAAAAAATGGAAGTTATAATTTAATGATACTTGAAACGGGTTTGTAGATAGTTATTCAGTTTTTTTTATCATAAAATCATCAAATATGTTTCAAATATAAGTCTTGGAATCACATTTATTGATTTCTGTGATAAATTTAACGATTTTGTGAATGAGTAATATTGTCAATTACATGTATATTTACATATTAAAAAAAACTATGTCGGTTATATTATAAAATATGAGTTAGGTTATACGGATTTATTTACTTACCTTTATTCTTTAATACTCGAGTTTGAGGAAAAGTGAAAGATTGGAACCGGTAGAACGAATTTTCCTAGTTTTTCTTAAAAATTAATTTCCTTTCATAAAAGAATAACGACAGTAATAAATCCCTAATTTAATATAATCTCATAAAGCAAAATCTAGTCTAAACTTTAATTTATTGCTCCGAAAAATCTTATTTCATTACTCTAATTACTCTCAATCTCAATATTGATCACATAGAAATGCCTGAGTCATTTCACAAATAAAAATACTGTTACTAAAATTAAAATTTCGGTCCATTGTTGAAGAATTGTAATATACATTTAACTGATTCAAATGAAGCAATATATATAAATGGATGAAAGAAGTACTACGCAATGCTGAACTGAGATGAAACCAAACCGAAAGGAAACGTTGTTCGGTAAATTAGATGTAGATAAGAAATGAAGTGAAGTAAAGAAGAGGTAATGACATATAAATTAAATAAAATCGAAAAGGAAATGAAGGGAGATAGAGGATAACGACTTTCTGATAGAAATTTATAGTTTGAATTGAAGCATCTTCTTTAACTATTTGGATTGGAATGATTCTTAGTTTAAGTACTAAACTACGAAGCTACTGTTTGTGAGTATTGTTGAAATCAGAACGAGTGATTAGGTAAGCTCGGATTAATCAATCAATCAAATTAAGAAATCAATAAATGACAGCATAATCTAGAATTGACGAATCAATTGAGATTAGAGAGAGAGAGAGAGAGAGAGCAACCTTATCTGTACATCAATGATTAGAAATAAAGTATTTCAACTTGCCCTTGCGTGTTTTCAGTGGGAGTTTAGTGGTTTTTGACTAGTATATTAGATTGAGATATGGTTATAAATTTGAATAATGAGGAACGAACGTTACAAAACAACAGGTGACTTTGAAAAAGAAGTTAAAATGCTATAGCACTGTACCGAGCGAGATTTGTCGAACACCCTTTCCTGAATGCGATATTATCGTAGTTTGGATAGCTTCTGAAGACAAGTCAGTTTTTTTTTTTATCTGTTAAGTTTATCTTTTTTGAGGGTAGTTAAAGTATCGAAAAAATTTAATGCGTTGTTGATTCTTTTAGGTTTCAAAATTCTCTCCAATAACATGTGACGAATTTTTTCAAATCTTTCACGGTTCGTACAATCACAATGTTTTCGAAAACCTGTTGCTTTGGAAATACAGGCAGTAATGATTATATTGCTTTCATTAGTATTTATAATACCTGCATGCAAACTTTTTATGTTTCACATGTTTTTTTTTTACATTTAATAATATGCTTATTCTGATGTTTCTCATTACATTCTTATTTTTGTGGTCTGGTCAACATGTCACCAGACAGTAGATTTATGGTATTGGTTGGTTTGATTTTATTAACGCCGCACTAGAAGCAACACGAGGGCTATTGATAGTGGACCTCTCGTTTTTGAACATTAGTAAAGTGACGAGAACAACACCTGACCTGGTACCTACCTCTCTTAATTTCCACACCACGCCTACAAGAAGAGTTTGAGCCTCAACGTATTTAACATTCATCAGCTCCGGCTACATACGGTTTATCAGCTCCGGTGGGTTTAAAGAGACATCAAGGCTCGAACCTACGACCCGACGAAAACCGCGAGGTTCGAATCCGCGCCCATGACCACTAGGCTACCTCGCCCACAGATTCATGGGAAGTGGAGTCAAGAGAAAATGAATTTAGCTTTTTTTTTTTATTCACATTCGACATTCATTACAAATAGAAATGTTTTGTTCATAAAAATAACAAAATTGTGGCTTTTTTCATTGTTTTTTTATTTAGAGAAATAAAACTGGATAAACGGATGTATCGAGAAAAATAGGTGAATGGCTTTATTACCTTCACTACTACAACCTGCTAAAAAAAGCGTTTTACAAAATTTAAAAGTAAAAATCTAAGTGATACGGTGATACAAAACTTTCATTAAGAAAAAACCCGAAGAGGAAAGATAGTACTTATAACCATTTGTTTCTTATTTTTTCAGCTTCATTATTACCATTACAATTTCGGTTTCTAGGAGGAGTGCTCGTAACTTATTTTCTGCAGATATAAAAAAAAATCTTCTGCAGTTAGTTATAATTAAAAATAATGTTTCTTTAATTAAAATATAAAGTTTATGTCTAAATTCTGTATTTAAAGTAATTTTCGTAGTCATGACTGCCAGTATTAAATATTCAATAATTTAGAAATGTTATGAATATAGCATCTGTTTTATACATAGAATTCGCCGGTGATAATTAAATTTAGTGGCTGTTTCCAGGTATGAAGAGAAAGTTAACTATAATTGGAGATACATCAAATTAACTATTTAGCTATTAAATTGTTATTTAGTTATAATATAGTTTTGTGTTGCAAGTCAGGGAAAGACACTGCATCAATTTAGCAAGTCTAGCTTCGTAAGTCATCACGATAAAAAATTGTCTTCATGTCTAGACTAAGCAAAATTTTATAGAGCGCAGACTTGGATTATTAGTTTTATATTTCCATTAACGTAGAATAAAATTTTATTAATGATTCCAAGAGAAAATACTTACTATTTTTTTTTTTATAAACTGTGTAATTCATAATCCTCGTCCAATCGTCTGTTATTCATCTATTCATATTACACAAAATACTGAAAAGCAAACAAGTTGTACTAAGAAAATTAATGCTGTGTTAGTAAATGCATTATAATAAATTCCACGAATGCACTCTCGAAAATTTGAAATAATTTAAATGATAAACAAGTAAATACAAGAAACAAATGTGTAAAAAATCATTGACTTTGAGAGAAAGAGTGAGGAGTTTAATGGCGCAAGAGACAGTTTAGTTTATTAACGTCGCACTAGAAGCAATATGAGGGCTATTGGCGACGGACCTCGTAATTTTGGGCATCGGAGAAGTGACGAGGATGACACTTGAGCTGGCACCCCCCTCCCACTTCTAACTTCCGAACCACACCAATGGGAAGACTTTGGTCCCTGAGAGATTTAACGTGCATCAGCCCGGTTACACGACGGGTCTTAACGGCCAAGGCTCGAAACCGCGACTGAACGAAAACCGCCGGCCACGAATCCGAAACCATGACCACTAAGCTACCGTGGCCACGTAAGAGCCAGATATAGCTATGCTACACCAAACAATATGTAACTGATCTGGAAATTTGAAAGAAATGGGAAAAAAAATTAAAAATCAGAAGAAAGATCTGAAAATATAGAAGGATTGCTAGGGTATTCCGGGGGTGCGTCATCCACGTTTATCAAAGACAACTAACCTCATGGGAAAGGAAAAAAAAATTACTAGGTTGTCTAGTAGACACGAACCCATGTTAATTTGAAGGAATGGAGCTCCTGAGGGCATTGACTTTGAGAAAGGATTCCAAAAATCTATAAATATTCTCCAAACACATACTCTGATGGAAAAAAATGGCAACACTATGATGTTATTAAATTCAATAAAATTTTTAAACTGGAGTAGAGATCCTAACAATTTTGAGGTAAAATATTAAATGTTATTATGTCTCAAAGATTCGCTGAAGAATTTCAATTTAATCTAATTATAGAATCGCAAAGTTCATTAAGCTACTGCTGTTAGTTTAATTGCTGTTTCTGGCGCAACGTGCATGACATTACTTTTTCATTTTTATAGCTTATCTATAATTAAATAACATTCATTATTTTAAAAGATTTCAGCATTAATGGGACGAGAAGTTTGCTATGTATTTGAGAATCATGCATTGCATTAGGGATTGTGAAATTAAATAAAGAAACTTTCAGAAAAAGTTCATGGCATTCTTAAATTCATTACCTAGCTGATGCAAGAATTTTTATAGTCATCGAATTCTTAACGCTCCCATGCTTTTATTTTATGAGAACGTTGAAATTCACTTAAGTGTCGAAGTTCGGACTAAACTGTGGCAGGAAATTTTTGTTTACTTCTTCACTGAAGAAAGTTCTAACATCTATTTGCTTCTTAAAGCAATTCGCAGAATTACCAGAATCTAACAACGCCCTCCAACTAGCATTTATTTACAGCTCCTGGAGGCTTTATTGCCTGGGTTATAAATCCCAGTTTGCGAAAGCACTTCCACTTTAACTTCATTATACCGTCTGCCCAAAGGCGATTGCCAACTGAGTAAATTAGATTAACCTGATCTCGATGCAGAGAAGAAGAGCAAATATTGAAACTCTTCAAGGGAATTTGCGCGCTAACGGTTGAATATATATGAAGTTAGAGGGAAGGCTAAAACGCTTCTAAATTATCGAATGAGTACTGCATTAGATTTAGTGGGAAAGGTCTAATGTGTTGTTTTAATGACTGCACTAATGTCTCTAAGCTCGGTAAATTAGCAGCGTTACTTTAAAAATATTTGTCTTCCTAATTAATATGGAAATCATTGATTTTGAAATGATTATGTAACGAAAGTTTAAGGACAATTATTAAGTTTATTCAGAATGCGAAAGTTTTGAACTCATTGAAACATTTTCCAGGATAAGTGAAGTTGGAGGGTTTTACTCAAATCAATAAGAGTTAATTGCTAATTTTTATCTCCTTGTATTTTAAATAATTTTTCGTGTGATTTAAAAGGGAAACATAAACATATGAAGATCGTTTGTTAATGCTTTTCTTTATTATAATGAAATAAAGAATTTTGAAAAACTATTGCTTTTCAGTCATTTCAAATTGTTACCATTATATATGTATATTAGCACAGAATATCAAGACTTATAATTGATAATTATAAATAGTAAAATTGTTAACACTATTTATGACGAGAGAGGCAGTTTTAAAATGCATGTTAATAAGGCAACTTTCTAGAGTAACTGTTTACATATTTCTATTTTTCGAAATATTATTAATTATATTATTAGAAAATAATAATTTAAAAAGTTGTAATAAACTAAAAATAATAAGTAAAAGAAGTTTATCACAAATTATATTTAAGCAAAATTACCCAATTAATTTTTATGAACATTTAAAATGATTAAGATAAATTAGAAATAAAAAAAAAAGTATATTTGTGTCTAAATATGTGTGTGTCTGCTTTATTCCTCTATAATATTTTGTTATTGTAAAGTTTAGTTTGGTTAAAATTTTTTAAAAAAGCTTTAATTTTATTTTTAATTTTAGCTACTAAATGGCAACATATACTTTTGAACAGTTTCTTTTACGAATTTTTTTTAAATGTTATTTAGAATTAATATTTTAGTATTATTTACTATGAAAATTTCAATATTTGTTCCATATTCTTGGTATAGGTATTTAAAAAATTTTAAAATTTTCTAGGATTAGTATATTTCAGTAAATTTCTTTAGTTTTGTGAAGTCATTATTTGTTTAGTTTTGTGAAGTTATTGAATAAATATCGTTGGCGGTTAAAAATATTGTAAAATCACGGCATATTGGAATGTTTTGCTTGTTGCTTATTGACTTCATATTTACTTACTGGAAATAAAAGTTACAACTTTTTGGGTGAAATTTTTTAAAGGTGTATTAATAAGTATAGATTACTTTTAATAGTCGTGTTTATTCACTTCGGCTTAAATGTTATTTGTTTCCATAGATTATGTTTCCTATGGTTGAATTACTGCTCGATTTTGAAAATTTCGAGTATTCTTGGTCTATAACACAATTTATAATATAATTACTGGATTGTGATGGTTGGATTCATGGAATTAGTTTAAACACACATTCTCAGCCCAAAGTATGGGACAATATTTTTTTTCGATTTTAGAATTTTTCTTAATTCTTTTCTTTTGAGAATTACTTATATTTCAGGTAAGACAGTGTTTACTTAACTTGGTTACCATTTGTTTAATTTTATTTTTGTTTTGAATCATAATTATAATGTATAATACGTGTCCTTGAGTTCTTTTAGCTTGTTTTTTTAGTAAATTTATGGATTTTTCACATCATAATATTTTGTATGTTTCAAATTAAGATAATTTTTGTTTAATTTGAATGGCTTGGTTTTTTTTTTGATTTCTTACTTAATGCTTCATTTGATTCCAAAATATTTGCAATTTTTTAGTTCTAATAAACTTATTTTAATTTTGGTTTTTAATAATTGTAATTTGTAATTTTTTAAGCATGCTTTTATATAGTTTAAAATTTTGTTTAATTAACATGAATAATTATATATATAGAAAAATATTATATATATATATATATATATATATATGTGTGTGTGTGTGTGTGTGTGTAACTTAGCCAGCAACATGCCTCCAAAGAGAATCCCACACATGCTCTACGGGATTAAGGTCGAGAGGACTGGATGTTGTCATTCCGTTAATTTCTCCTTCAAAAAATTGATGTGAGAATGTCAGCATTATCTTCTTGCAAAATAAAAGGATCATCAAATGAGCTAGCAAACTGATGAACAATAGGATTCAGCATGACGTCTTTGCACTTTGAGCATTGTGAGATCCACGTGGCGACAAAGAGGTGTATGCACCTACCTAAAAATACTCCTCCCCATATAAGAATACTGTCACCTAACATAGATGTCTCTTTCTCGAATGTTAAAACGGAAGATATTGAGCATTTGCTTCTCTCCATATGTCGAGAATCACTTTGTAACACAAAGAGGAACTCATCAGAGAATTAAACAGACCTGCACTGATTTTCAGTTTAGAGTACGTGCCTGATTCGAATGCTCCTTCCTTTGGAGGAAGTTAAGCTGAACGCACAATAACAATCGCATAACATAAAGACTTTCTTCATGCAGCTTTCTATTGCGGTTATTGTCCTTCCTGAGGCAGAAATAAGCGCGGATCTAAAGTGAAATGCAGCTGCAGTTCCTTTGCAACTTGCACTAAGTTGAAAATACTGGTCATCTGAAGAAATGGCAATTCTTGGAAAACCTTTAGTAAGTCTTCCAGAAGTTGAACCAGTAATTAGACACTGGTTTCATAACTGGCTTATCACGGAACTATCAACATTTAGCCATCTTGCATCTTTTAGATTACCGTTGAGTTGCTCCTAGTTGGTCTTTGGCTCTATGACACAATATATCTGGCAATTTTAACCTCGAACTTATTTTTACACTTTGGCTCCATCGAAATAGTTATATATACTTTTTTTTTTATTGAATAGTTGTTCCTTCCTAAACATATGGTATTAAGCTGTGTCGTATTTACCGAAAGTGATGATAGTGCCACTCTGTTACATATTGCTAGTCTATGTGAATATTATGATTTGTAATATATTCAACTTTCAAGAATTTGTGCTACATTTAGCCAGTTTCACGATTTTTCAATTTCTTGCTTAATTTTTGAAAACCAATACATGTATGGAAATATTAAATTTTATACAAATTTTATAAAGAAATTTTAAATTAGAAGAGAAATATGTATTCAAATCAACTTACTTTCAATTTTTTTCGAAATTTTTGGATTGTGGTTATTTATTAACGTCGCACTAAGAAGTAACACGAGGGTTACTGGAGACGGGCCTCGTAATTTTGAGCCTTAGTCAAGTGACGAGGATGACAACTCCAGAGCTGGAATCTTCCTTTCCAAACTTCCACACCACGCAACGAGAGGATTTGGAACCAACAATCAGATTTATATTCCATCAGCCCGCTACACGACGGGTCTTTAGAGGCATCGGGGCTCGAACCCACGATTCGACGAAAATAACATCGAGTGCGAGTCCGCGACCATGACCACTGGGCTATAGCGGCCACCCGAAACTTTTAGAATACTCGATGGTATTATTATAGAAAGTAATTAAATAAAGTTATTTTTTTGGTTAAATACCGAATAGCAGAATATTATGTAATGACAAAATAAATGTCGCAAAATAATTTAACTAGAAAATCTTTACTTCAATATATTTATAAAGCTATACAATCTATAAATATAGAGATAACACATTAGTAACTGTGGTATGGAAAACTTTGAAATAAGTATTGTATATTACATTTAAAAATGCATAATAATTGCAGTGTACCTACCAGAATAAAATTACTTAAAAATGTAAATTATATTTTTAAAAATTTATTTTTAAAATTTGTTCTTATTGAGCAACATTATACTAACCATTAGATATTGAAACTGCCCTAAAGAAATGTTTTTGAAAGCTCCGAAATTTTTTTTTACCAAAAGTTAAATGTAGAATTTATTTATACAGAAAGCATATGTATTTTTTCAAATTTGAAAAACTGAAAATATAAATTAAGGTAAGTTCTTTATTGGTTCTCATTAAGTAAGTCTCATTACTTTAAGTTAACTGCGTGAGAAGAAGAATAAATTATTATTTTTTTCCTCTCAAGTGATTATAAACGTATAGATTAATCAGCAAAAATATTTCATGCACTTGGATTAATATTTCACAGCTGATAAGATTATTTTTGGGCTATAAATGGTAGTAGCACAGAATTTACGATGCGTCCTTCTTACACTTATTCATCTTAATTAAAGAAACAGAAACTTCCTAATTAATCTATTGTTCCAAAACTATAACAGAGTTTTAGAGGTTTGCTTTAATTTTGTTATCTAATGTATAATTTATCTAAAGCAACATCTTAAACAAAACAAAGTTTTAAGCAATGAAAAAATATTGATTATATATCCCGTACTTTATTTAGGAATTTTCCGATTCACTAATTCTTAAGGTTTATGAATAAGTATAAGAAAGTCTTATTTAAAATATAAGGGAGTAAAATTTATTTCGCTAAAAATATCGGTATACATAGAATTTAAAGTCTAAGTAAATGAAAATAACCATCAGGAACTTAATAATAACGTTTTAAAACGAAATTACTTTTTAACGTATTTTTTTTTAGTTTAGCGAAAAGCAATAACAAACTCAAAATTCTTTTTTAAATTTATCCACAACCTGAAACTGAAACATTTCAAACTTATTCATTTGTAGTTTACCTCTAGTTTATAAAGAATAATACTAGAGCAAAAACTCAAAATCCATGAAAGATAATGTTAAAAAAAAATGCGAAAAAATAAAAACAAACTTTTTTTTTTAAAACCTTTTGTTCTGTCTTTCAACTTCAGAATTTTTCTCTATCTTATAATGATCCAAATAAACTGAACCATTTTTGAAAACTTTCTTACGTAAGTTTCTAAAAACTTCTTGAGAAATCTCTTTAAGCTTTCAACTAGGAAAAAAAACGTTTTCTATTCCCTTCAATTAGCAATAGTTTTTGCAATAATTCATGTCAGTTATGCGAAAAGGATTTTTTTTCTTACCATTATTTCTTTATTTGGGCAAAAAAAAAAAAAAAAAAAAGACTCATTTCGTATTTGGTTACGAAATGATTTTTCCAAAGTAATTATTTTCTTGGCTAATTTTTTTTTCTATGAGAACGAATCTACCAAATTTTTAAGATTTCACACAGGGAGATTTATAAGAAATGAGATGTAGAAAAATTCAGTTTGTTTTGAACTCGAAGTAGAGTTTATGTGTAAAACAAAGATAATTCGATTTGATTAAATAAATGTGAATTCTTTTGGCGAAAATCTTTGTTTTACACGCACGTATTTATTATTTCAATTTCACATTTTTTTTTGAATATCGTTTGATGTAATATTTTTATTCTAGAAATCCAAAGAGATGAACCAAACAATCGGTTCAAATTAATTGCGCTTGATTTGCTTGAAGGATTATTTTTTTTTACTTGCAGAAAAATTATTTATTTTGTTTTCACGCGGAAAATATTTTCGTTTTTCATAGGATATGATGCTATATGTTCTCTAAAAACGAAGGAAAAATCTTGTGACGATGGGCTAGCCGCTATTTTTTCCTCATTAACAACAGGGACTTCATAATAGTTTGAATTGCATAAAATTACAATTTCTTCCCAACCAGAATAAAATGTAATCAGGTAAATTAAATGATAATAGATAGATAGATAGATAGAAGTGAAATGAATTAGAAATTTGATAAAGCGAAGTGAAGTGAATTGGAGATCATGTTACATAAAAGAAACAGAATTGAAGCAATTGAAGGGAGATAGAGGATGACGACTTGCTGATAGATATTTATAATTTGGATTGAAGCACATTAATTAGTTTTGTGGAACGAAACGAATTCTGGTTGAAAATATTCGTTACAAAGCTACAATAATCGAGAATTATTTAATTCAGCACGAATAATTTAGTAAGCTAAAATTTCATGTTTAAATCATAATATAGGATTGTTGAGTTAAATGGGATTCGAGAGACAATGACTTTATCTATTTTCTAGGGATTATTATTTCATTATTTTTGTTTGTTATTACATATTTCTTCAAATGGAGTTCAGTGGTTATTGACAAATATATTAAATTAAGATATGGCGCAAGAGCTAAACAATGAGGGACCGTATTTATTATCTTAAATTTACGACTAAACTTAATTTGTTATCTCTCACATACAAATGTACATTCAGTCATATTTTTCTACAAAAAATTGACTTGCAATCTAAATATTATAATTTAATATTCTGTGAATAATTGTTAGGATTTTTGTAAACGAATTAATTGTAAAAAGGAAACAAAATAAATAAAATGATTCTTCGATTCACAACCTTGAATTTAAGAGATGTTCAGAGCTGACTAGGAATTTTCCATTAATGTGATTACTCGGGTATTTAAAATTTGAAATAGAGAAACAATGTTTCCAGCTTCTTTCTGTACGTTCGTCTAAGGGAAAAAAGCTTTACATCCTAAATATTATAAGTTAAACACTATATACAGAAAAATGATTGTTCGATTTTATATTAAATAAATAAAAGTAGTGTTTGTGAGTTTAGATTATCTAAGTTAAGTAAATAATATATATTAATACGCACGCACGCACACACACACGCACGCACACATATAATGAATTCACTTTAATTTACTTTAATTTTCTAATTTTTCCTGTACTTTTAACGCTTCTAGGAGGAAAGTTCATTTTATTTTCTGATACAAATCCTTTTGAACTTCTAATTTATGTAAACATGCATTATTAATTTGAACAGATCTGTTTTCCCCGGGTTCACATCCGTACGAATATTTGTCGGTAGACTTTTTGTCTGCAGTTAAAACACCCAGAGCTCCTTTAAAATAATACCATGTGATCTGAATAAATCCTTGCATATAAATTCCAAACAGGGAAAATTTGGCTATAGGCACGAAGGCAAATCAACACATCTGGTGTCCTCACATTTGCATGATACAATTTTTTTCACTCTTTTGCTTCATCCACGAAAACAAAACGACGCACGTGATGTGCACCGCTATCGCCATGCAACTGCCTCTCTCTGTTGTAAAATTAGTAAATTATTAATTCATGATTTTCAAGTTTCTTCATTTGTCACGACTAAATTACAAATTTACTAAAAACAATAATATCGTTAATTCCTTTTAATTATATCATTGAATTGTGAAAGGAATTAACACACACATATATACATATACATACATGCATACATACATACGAACGTGAGTTGTTGCTTCCCTGCAAGGCTTCTTTTATAAAGAAAAAGATCGTTTTCTAGAGATGTCACCAGGAAGCAAAATAGAGTTTAAGCAATTGACCCTTGTACCTTGGCGATGGATTTGGTGATTTTGGCGATATATGGAAATGTCTCGAAGGTACTGGAAGAAAAATCGTTTGGGAAGAATGTTTCGGTCTTTTTGTGAATATTCCTATGTGCCGTCACGTCTGGCCGGAAAGGTATAAATACTCTAAGAGCTACAGTCGGAGGAGACATTCGGATGAGGAATCGTTCTGTGTTCGGAATCAGTTGTCACTGGAGTCTGATTTGTAGACCGATCGGGGTATCATTCCGAGTGAATTAGCTGGAGATTCAGCCTGAATCTAGCGGAACTGTTACGGAGAGTCAGTCTTTGGAGATCAATCGAGGGATCGACTTAACGCTGTCGACCCTTGAAGTGAGGCATGCCTAGTGTATTTGCGCAGAAGTAACGCGTATCTGCTGGGAATAATCGGAACCTGCTTTGGAAATGCAGAATATTACTGCAGTGGCGGTCCGCAGTGAGGAGTGATAAGCTGGAGAGCTTAACGTTGCTGTGTAACAACTGTGACTTTACTTAATGCGTGTTTGGTTCCTGTACCAGTGTCATTGAATTGTGCAGGTGTTGTGCATCTGTCTTTGTCCAAATTGCTTAAACCGTGTGTCGTCCTGAAGAGTTACGAATAAATCGTCATGTATCGTTATCCTCCGATTTGGTATCGATTTCACTTCACACACGTACCCGTAGAGGAACGTTTTTCGTAACAATATATATATATATATATATATATATATATATATATATGATTTTTGAAGACACAACTATTTATAACAAAATTATTTTTATAACCATTTAATATTTTTCGGTAATGGTAACTTAAATAAAGTGTTACAACCCCAAAAGGTATGTGGTAAGAATGCTACGCCGATAGATGGCGCTGTGTCAAGACGAGATTGTAGTAAGATAACGCACGGTAGAGGTAGTGTACAGTGGAGTTGTTAAATAAAATGTTGTATGTGTGATTTAGCGCTCTTAATTACAATCTTAAATATGGAGTTTTAGTCATTTCCCAAAGACAACAATAGGTTGGCGCAAACACGTACATAAAGCTTTATGGAATATTTATGGTTGAATTATTTTAGCAGTTCAACTTGGATTAATTATTTTTATTTTAGTTTTCGATTACGAGTAGTTTCTTTTCAGGAAGGCAAAGGAAATCTAACGAATTTCAAATTATGAGTATCTAATATGCTTCTCAAACAATTTTCATGTTATTCTTGTAGATAGAAATTGTTTTTAAGTATTCTTCTTTTGAGAAAAAAATATCTCAATGTTGTTGGGATTTTTTAGAAGACTTTAGCAAATCGTTTTAAAATATTAAATAAATTCGTAAGATATTTTAGATATTTTAGTTTTGTTTATCAAAGCTTAGAGATTCTTAAATAGAACTGAATTTAAGTATTTGACATAAAAAAACAATTTTGTAGAATTTGTTATTGGCATTTTGTGATACCTTTTGAAGAAGATGTTAAGAATGAATTATATGTTGTTTTGCTATGTTAATTTTCTATGAATCTGAAAATTAAACAACTGTCTTATATAAAAAATATTCTTTATTATAAAAGAAAATTTACATTTTATTATCATAGAAAGTTTTAAATTTTTTAAAAATAGAAATACAGTATTATTACAAATAATCGTGTTTATATTTGGGGAGATAAGTACAGATGTGATTAAGATTGTGGACACTTTTTGAAATGTTAATAGTTTTCAAATCTGCATGCTTATAAAATGTATTATTTTATGTAATTAAAGATATATTTAAACATAATTTAAAATAATCTTAATGATAAATTTGGAAGAGCGGGTGGCAAACAGAGTATTCAAATACCTTTAATATTTTTTAAAAAAACACTAGCTTTTATTTTTATAAAGTTACATCACAATTAATATTATGAGCATGTATCCAATATTTAGTAGAGTATCTTTTATTTTTGATAACAATATTACGGTTACAGCTCATTGAACTTACAAGTACTTCTAGCCATTGTTTTATTCATACATGGCGTCGCACAGCTAGCGATTATAGTTACCATTAATTTTCTTTTATTTGATGCACAGTGTATTTATACTTATATAATTTTTTAAACGGCACAGGACTAATTTCCTATAGTGTTTAAACCAAGGTTGTTTCCTTGTCAGCTCTATAGAACTACTTTAACATTAAACCAATGTTTACATCAGGGGTCACCAAAGTGGTCTATATAGACCCCTAGGGGTCTATTTAACAACATTAGGGGGTCTATCTGACCCAAGGGGTCGAATGGGGGTCTATTGGGACTCGAAGGAAAAACAGTTCTTAATACGCAAATCACACATATCTAACTGCGTACGTAAAAATTTAAAATATTTTTATAATTGACTTAATATTATATTCTTTATAGAAAATAAAATAATAAATCAGAAAACAATCTGCCCCTTTTTTCCTTATGTGTTTTCGTATGTCACAACTTGACCTTGTGACCAGTTTGTAATTTGCACGACTCACGGTTAAAATTGACTAATTTCGAACCCAATATAGCGAACCTTGCCAAGAAACACCAGGCACACTCATCTCATTAAGAAGTAAAAAATCTGTAGCTACTTTACTTTAGTTTTATTTTAATTACCTGAAAATTACCTTTGTGGGGGTCTATGGAGATTTCGAAAAATTATATAGGGGGCGATGATCAAAAAAGTTTGGCGACCCCTGGTTTACATATTTTTGCTGAGTAGCAAGGAGTGGAATCCTATTGAGAAAATATATATGAAGCATTATTGGGAGATAGATCCATAACATAAACAAAATTTACATACTCCAGAAGTGCGACATTTCCACCTACTAGATTTATAATTTCAAAGCAATCTTACTTCTTTGTGTGGGTGCCCAACTTTTTCTTATACTTTGTTTTATTGTTTAGTTATTATTTACAAAAAAAAAAAAAAAAAAAAAATCAATTAAAATTTGTGTTATAAGAATTTAATTGCAGATAACAATCAAAAAAGTACTTAAGTCTATAATTTGATTAATTTTGTTCTCAAAACTATGCTTCTTTGCCGAACACATTGCATGAAATATGAAATTATACTTTAACGAACGAATTTTGACTTGTACATTAAGTATCGAAATTATTTTTTTTAGAACAATGACTATAATTGGCTAATTAAGTTTTACATTCCGATTTACTATCTTAAAGCAGTCAAAATTATGTTCCTTTAACAAATAAATTTAATTTAAAACTTTTAAATATTAAAAGTACTTGAATTCCTTTTTTTGTGACGAATAAACATTTGTTTCAATTTAGCGATAAATGTACTTTTAAGTGACTTATAAATAGTTGAATTTCACGAATCAGTCTCACACATTTTGTATAAGCGTGCAAAGTTGAAAAATATAAAAATTTCAAGAAGTGTTCACAGTTTTGGCCAACACTATATATAAACTTTAGGAGAGAAATTGCTTTAGGTTACTAAGCATTTAATTATATTAAACGAACATCTATTATACAAGTATACAATGGGGGACAGGAGTATCGAAAAGTCATAACCATTCGTTCCGAAATCTGCTTTAACGACTACTTCGAGTTCTTGCTGAACAAAACCTCGATTTGCCTCTCTTCGGCGAATTTCTCTCATCTCACCAAAGCCGTGTCGAAGGCCCAAATTGTTAAGATTCTGAAACTGTTGAAAGGTCGGACACTTACGTAACTTCGGCAATCTGGATGCGAAATCTCTTCTACAACAACGCCAGAAGTTAAAACGCCTTGCTAACTAGCCAGATAAGACTCTTTTCAGTCTAGTTGGTCAAGACACAGCAGAAAGCAATCGGTCAACATTCTTCGAACTCACTGGACCAGGGTTTGAAACAACGCCTACTCTCAAGGTCAACAACTCTTCCCCTCCGCGGGACACGGGGTTGGAAAACATTCCCCAATGTTTCGAAAGAAATGCCTTTTCCCGAAGTGGTGACTCAGTACTTGAACATTACATGGCAGCACAGCCTATATCTACTGGTTGCATATGCCCCCGACGCAAAGCACTTGCCTCTGTAGGTCTAACGAAGACAACTGCACACATAAATCACGACTAGTGATATTACGTCTCTGGCGCACGTGTCGACGAGATCCGCCACTCAACTAGAGACAGCCAATGATTCAAAAATGGAAACTGTTCCAAACGTAACTCAATTCAATAGAGAAGAGAGGAATATTAATTGCAGTAATGGCTGAAAAAAGCAACCTTCTGCACAAACCTAAGTTTATCTTCGTATCATTACGATGATACTGGAGGAGGAATATGCTGCAACTCTCTTCTACAACAATGCCAGAAGTTAAAACGCCTTTCTAACTAGCCAGATGAGACGTCTTTTCAGCTTAGTTGGTAGGAGCGCAGCTAGTTGGTAGGAGCGCAGCAAGAAGCGACCAATCAACTTTTCTTCGGATCCACTCGTCCAGGGTTCGAAATAGCAGCGGCACTCAAGGCCACCAATATTTCTCTTCTTCCACGAGTCATGGGGTAGAATAACATCTCCCGATGCTTCGGAGGAAACGTCTAGCGCCGAAAGTTCTATAAAATCAAAATAGGAAATATTTAGGTGAAGAGGATCGACAGAACGTTTCTATTAATGTCAACATCGGCAGATCGACAAGTATGCAAAAAGAAAGCTGACTTATGAGAGAAAAATCAAGAGTAGAGATATTCTAGCTTCTAAAAGTAAAAACTTATTAAATATCCGTTTCTTTTTCTCATTTTTTCATTATACTGTGATGTGTTCATATTGTCCTGCTATTTATTTGAGTATTATTTAAAAAAAGATAGAAAATATTTTATTCGTTCATAAGGCATTAGTGTTACATAGGATTTTCTATTCAAACTCTTTTTTCTTTCGTAATACGTTTTTCTTTGATTTGGTTTTGGAAAATAGTGGACTATGGAAATGGAAATAATTTTCAGTATCTTGCTGAAGAGTGGAGGGGGGGGGGAGGCTGTGGATAAAATAAAATGAAATGCATACTTTTCCTTAATAAACATATTTATTTTTAATACTTTTAAAAGAAAAAGTAATTTAACCACAAAATTGAAAAAATAGCCTGATTGTGCAAAAATGTATCCTTTTTCTTTGTAGTCGTTAAATAAATTGTATAGTTACGATTAAGTTTGAAGGAGAGCAGGGTGGCTAAGCACTAAAAATTCCATTGAAAAAGTGTTTTTCTGTTGCTTTAGTAATTACAATTAAAAATCAACGAAGATGAATTTTTGATCCCCTTTTTTTTTAAAAAAAAAAAAAAAAAAAAAGAATGACTATAAGAAGAGAAAATAATTCATTTTGAATGTTAATGTATACGAGATTTCCCTGAATTTTGATTATAAAGAATTTTGTGTAATTTCTAAAGAAACTATAATATACATATGATTCAGTTAGGCAAAGCTAGATTTATACAATGATCAGTTGGCTCCATAAGTTGAGATATATAGCTATTACATATATTATTAATTACTATCTTATACTATCAACTTACAAAGGTATATAATTCATTGATATATAAGCTTTCATATTATTAATTACTATTTTTAAGACATTAATTCACGATTTTTGGAGTGCATTTGTTGAAATTAGTTTCACTGTTCTCTTGCATAAGTTTTTTATTATTTTCGGTGAAAATTGTTAGAATTCTTAACATTATATTAGGTGCATATAATAATGAACATTTAGGGAAGAGTACATTAAACCTATTCAAAAAATATGAACGTTAAATATATCATGAAATTGTCAAAGAAGACAAATGCTACAAGTACGAGATTCGGATATGTCAATATATAATTTTAGGAATGAAAGCAATTTACCTTTCCATCAAGGAACTCAGATATTGTGATGAACGCAGTTCAGAGCGAATGGGCTCATTTATCGTAATTTGATTGCTGAGACTCGGAAAGACTCAAATGTAGTTGAAAGTTAACGCAGCGGTAATCCTACGAGTTAATTTATTGCATTAACACCTGAGCAGAATTCTGTGATTGGCTCTTATCTGCGATAGACACGGAGAGTAATGTTGTATTGGGAAGTTGCGTTGCATTAGTTGTACTTTGATAAGACCTTATTCAGCAAATTCCTGCTTATATATAATTTGAAATAAAAAAATATTTTGTAAGACTTAGCCCTCAATATATTTTGCAATACGATGGAATACAATATGAAGCCATTTCATTCAATCGATCCAACCATTTGCGGTGTAAAAATTGTTCCAATCAAGTAAGAAATATTAACGAACATACTAGTTTGATGAGAATTAAATTATAAATATAACAGTCAATTTTTTTTTTCTATCTAGCTAATTTTGGTTATTTTACAAGTTTGCAAAATATGATTTCATGGAGAACATGTTGGAATGATTTTTCCGGAACTTTTTGTTTCAAAATTATATAAATAAAAATATAATGATGCAAACAAGTACTATTAAAGAGAAATTAGGCCATAGTTAAAAAGTATTGCTGACTATTAAGTATATTTATTTAATTTAAATTATTTTGCTACATCTGGCCTATCAATACTTTTAAAATTGACCGAAGAACACATTATTGTTTTAATGAATGAATTATATTCGTATTGAGTGTGTGTTATTTCAAAGCCTTTTAACCAAAGAGCTCTGGTGCTTATAGTTTTAAAATTGTAATTTTAAATGCCATATAAATGCAAAAATAAGTAATTATTTTTTAAGTACGGTTTAGTACGGTTTTATTTTAATTGTGATTGATAATGAGAAATTATTATTTCATTGAATATTTTATGTACTGTTTTAAGTATTTCAGATGTAATGTTTTTAAGTTAAAATGAAATTCATAAAACAAGAAAAAAACTAAGAAATTCAATTAGGAAAATTAAGACTTATGAAAATGATTTAATTTAATAGATTAGGAGACTACTGGTTTCCAATTATTGTCTTATAGCAAATTACTCAAAAAGATATAAAAAATGCAATCCTATATATACGATATGGTTACATTACATGAGATAAATTTTTTATATTAAGTTATATATTTTTATTTATTCGGAATGAGAGTCGAATTTATTTGATCTCAAGACTAGAGATACAAAACCCACAATTTAAAAGTTTTAGATATTTTTAAAAAATGTCCATTTTTTCTCCATTAACTTTCAAAACTCGACGCGTTTCATTGTTACTTATAATATTGTCTGAGTCAAATACAAAATTATATACCATTTAAAATACTATCAAGGCAAAAAATATATTTAAATTTATTTAGATATCTGTTAAATATATTCTGATAATTCTTTCAAAGTTTCTAATAATTATTACAAGAATGTACTCGTGAGATTCAATGTAAATCTTCATACAAAATTAAATTTGCAAATATGTATCTAGTTCACTCTATCTCGATCATTAAGTATTTTTTAAGTCACAGTTTTTTAGACAAGTGTAAAAATAGCTGTACTATGTTTTAAAACTTAATAGAACGTGAAATGTAGAAAACATGTTCGGATCTGCGCATTACAAAAGATTCTTACTACTGCGTCACCGCAGTGACGTAACAAGTTTCTAAGGCAACAGGATCGATAAGTGCTCCCCAAACGTCACTTCCTTTAACCGGGGATCTAGAATCCGGAAGAATAGGGACCCCCCAAAAAATAACGAAGAGGGTGAATTTGGGGAATCATAAAATATTCTCATGGAAGGGCCTGTTGGATTCTAAAAAGTTTGTGTAATCTGGTCAGACTATTTCCCGTAAAAAATCTTCTTATCTTAAGTGATTACCTAAAAATTCTAAAATCAAACGACAATTTCCACATATATTACTGTATTTTTTTTAATTCTATAACCGTTTTCTTCTTATATTCCAAGAACATAAAGCTTCTACTAAAACAAAACAACGTCACCTTTTGATAACAATAAGAATAAACAATTTTGCGATAAAAATCAAATATTTCTGTTGAGTATTAGAATTAATGCAAAAGATAAAATGTGGTGAAGTGGACATTAATATTCTTTTCAAATATTAAAATAAAAGCAAATCATCATTAAGAAATAATAATCATTAAATTGGACATATTTTAAGCTAAATGTAATTTTTACTCCCTTAAAATGAAATAAATATTTATGCATTAATTTATTTTTAAATTACTGTTTCAGCGTTTTTCATAGTATATGTAAATTTCTGTTAAAACATTATACTATCCTTTACCCGGAACGGTTAGAGTTCAATTTTAATTTGTGATATTTTGAAGGTACAATATTATAGAATTGAGAAAGGGTATTAAAATACGGATTCATTGGATGCAGAAAAAGCAATAACTAAAAGTAACTTTTATCAATTAGCATATAAAACTTTAATAAACTTCAAAATCCGAAAGTAATATAAAAATGGTTCTTAACAAATGTAATAATTATTAGAATTGAAGCAGCTTATTCTGTTAAATTGCTTAATTGGGGTATTATTTATTTTTAGAAGCAGTTTTCGTCTGCTCAGATTTCGTAAATATAATAAATTCAAGTCTAGTTATTTATTTAATCTTCATAGTTTCCATTTGAAAGTTAAAACAAATGTGGCAAAATCTACTTTGGATACAAACAAACTATCACGGAACTGTATTTTATCCAGAATTTTATTGAATACTAATCAAAGGATGGAATTCATATTATTCATATAGCATGTTTGAATGCATTGCATTAAAATATTTTTAAAGGAATTTTGAAAGAATTTCGTAAAGAAAAGAAGTTAAGAAAAAATGTTGTAGAGAAAATTAAGCGTGACAGATATTAGCGTCTACAAATAAAAAAGAATAACAATTTATAGTAAAATAGTTTAAATGAGATAAAAATGAAATAATTTTTTTTTTGATTTTTTTTCTTCAAATTATTTAAGAATAATATTTTTGGTTAGTAAAAATATTCACTTTAATTTGTCTAGAAATCAAATTATTAAAATGTGGCATAAGAATTTAATGACACTTGTTATCACATAATTTCATATATTTTAAGATATAATGGAAGGAATAGAAATCTCTTTGAATTCCTCTTCCAACACTGAAATCGCATGCGTATTTTGGGTACTTTTCATCTTTTAATCTTGAAAGGAAAGAAAAAAAAAAAAAAAAAAAAAAGGTATTTTATACATTTCTAAAGAAAATAAATAAATAAATAATAATTAATCTTAATAAATAGAATTACACATGGAAATATTATTTAATCGTCTTGAAAATTTTTAATTAATTAGAATGTATAAAACCGTTAAACTGAATTGAACTTACAGACATAAAGCATTGAGTGAAATTATTTTTAGAATATTAATCAATGTAAAAAATAATAGTAGGTTGTTTCGCATGTGGCCACGTTATTCCAATGGTCATGGCCGTGGACTCGCCGCTGGCATTGTTTTCGTCGAGTTGTAGGTTCTCTTCTGAAGGTATTAAGAACCGCCCTGTAACAAGGCTGATAGAAGTTAAATCTGGTCATGCCGTTGGTGAGGTATGGAAGTTTTGAGAGGGAAGTGTCAACTCATGTATCATCCTCGTCACTTGACCGAAGTTCAAAATTACGAGGACCTACGCTAATAGGCCTCGTGTTGCTTTTCAGAACGACATTACTAAGTAACCGTAATCATGTCAATGTTTGCATTTGTTAGAAACTACGAATCGTGCGAGGTGTTGTTGCTGGTTCCAAGCCTCGCTAAAAGGGAGTGAAAAGAATAGAGAAGTCACAACGAGTTCTTACAATTAGGTTTAGTTTAGTTTAGATTAATTTTTTATTAACGTCGCACTAGAAGCAACACGAGGGCTATTGGCGACGGACCTCGTAATTTTGAGCCACGGTCAAGTGACGAGGACGACACCTGAGCTGGCATCCCCCTCTCCTAACATCCACACCACGCCAAGAGAGGACTTTGGGCTCCGACAGATTTAACGTGCATCAGCCCCGGCTACATGGCGGGTCTTTGGCGGCCAAGGATCGAACCCGCGATCGAACGAAAAACCCCGGCCACGAACCCGAAATCATGACCACTAGGTTACCGCGGCCTCTTACAATTAGGTATGGCATAATAAGAATGGGAGGTACTAACAGTATTTATAATGTTTGAATAGTGTTCTACTTAAACCTTAAAGAGGAGTCATAAATATTTTCTAGCTCCACAATAAAATTAAAATCAATTTTTTAATGAAAATTTAGTGATATCCCTGTGATATAATCATATAGTGCTTTACTACTAAAGAATAAGATTTGAAATAGCGTTCACTATTAAATTTAACATAATGCTGAAACTCACAGATCTAAAAAAAGAATATATATATATATATATATATTTAAAAGTGTCAGAATATGAATAATAAAGAAAAATACAAAATAGAATAATTTTAATTTTTAAAGTTGTAATAATTTAGGGTCGGAAGGTACGGAAGGAAGGGTCGACATCTCTAAAACAATTTAATTTATTAACAGAAGCTCAGCTACAGAACACACACACAAATCCATCCTCTCTCTCCCCCACCTCTCTCTGCAAGCTTATACAATAGTCTTAATTAGCATGATCACGTTCTCTTCTTCGGAGGAAGCTTTCTAATAAAAATAATTTCAAAGGACAGTAAATTCCCCTAGAGGACTGTTAGTGACAAGGTCGCGGATAGACCCGTCACAAAGTGAAATTATCATTGTTTTTTCTCCTAATTTGAGCTTTAAATGCCTGCAAAATAGATTCTGTGAAGTATGAAGGAAAACAAAAAATAATCGGAAAAAAAGAGTAATCTCTAATTGTTCATTTCTTTTTGTTGCATTTTCCCCCTTCGATGAATATATTTGCTTCGATTGGTGCAAGAAGCGGGAATGAATGTAACATAATGTTCTCTACTGTGTGGCAAATAATGCTAGAGACATCAACACTGATCAACAGCCATTTTCTCTTTCGTTGGTGCAAAAACTAGGCAAGACCAAACTTACCTTTTTTGACATCATCAGTGTTGAATTAATTCACACGACTTTCATAGAATTAAAGCTTTCTCTTTACAACCACAATTCGAAATTTTTGTTTCCAGTTTCGACGACATGAGAGAAGTTTATGATCATTAAGTACAGAATTTTGTTGTTTGAAAGGTCTTTTCTGAATGAATAAACGATAACCAAAAGTGCTTCAGTTTCAATATTTGTAAAATATAACGGAGAGAAATTCCAATGATATTTTGTCTCTTCTTAGTTCAGAAAAATATCCATTATACTACCAAAATTGAAGCCGAATGTCAAATAAAACGACATTTTAAAAATAGGTGAAAACGTTTGCCGCCATCAGAGTTTGCAGATGATGCGATTGAAAAAGATTAATAAAATTATAAATGAAAAATGGTGTCTTTTCGACAGACATTAATGCCCATTTGAGAAGATGAAATATCCAGTTATCTTTAGGTCGTTTAAAAGTTTCTTTCATCGAGGTCAGCAAGCATCTATAATAGACTTAAATTTTATGCCTACTTCTTAACTTATTTGTTGAGAAATAATAAGTCGCAGGCATTTTTTTTTATCTGTGTTTACTTAAAAAATTTAACTTAAAACATTGAGGAAAAAAGGTTCACTTATTTTATGACAATTAGGATAAAACATTGTCTTAACTAGTGTTATGCGAAAAACAAAGCAACAAGTATTTCAAAACGTTTGCTACTTCTTTTAAAACCTAATGCTGGACTTATCTGGAGTCTTCTTTACTTTCATTTCGGTGACTTCAATAATTTGTAGCGAAGGAGTCACACAATCACTGCAGTATACCCCTCAAATGTTTTTTATTACGTCATTACTAATGCTGAGTTACGCAATAACCATACAGACTGGCATATGCTTACATTTGTGCATTTTTATTTTGAGTGTTGCGTGAAAAATTAGCAATATAAATCGATTGCAGCAAAACTCAAATTTTCCGAAGTCTATTACGTAGAATCATATAGTTGAAAAAAATAATGTAGGTTATGTTTTTTTCTAAGTCTTTTGAAGAGTTGTAAAGAAGCCGAATTGTTGAAAAGCAAATTATGTGGTATTTTGTTCATTTCATTGTATTTATTTCAAAATCTATTTTTAATTATATTTAAGATATCATTAACTCCACAATTTATGCATTTGAAACTTGTAGAAGAGTTTCATCTTTATAAGAGTACTATTTGTCTATTCACAAATCTAATTATTTTTATTATGTATTCAGTTGTACTAAAAGCAAATTAAAAGAAATTAAACCAGCTGCCGAGGCTAATAAAAAACTCCTGGAGAAAGTGAATACTCCCCAGGCACTTAAAACAATATCTTCTTTGGATTTGATGAATCTATGCAGCAGTTTTCCATCATTTTCAAATTCTTTTGACAAACTCAACATAAAAGCAACTTTTTTGACCGTCTTCCTTAATTTTTGATCTTTTCTCCTAACTTCCGCAGCAAAAAATACTATATTAAAAAGAGACACGAGATCAAATGTCGTATAAATAATTCTTTCGGCAGTGTAAATATAGTTCCCATAAGAATGAAACCCTAGAGAGATTGATATTGCTGCGAATAGCTCTGTGAAGTTCGAAATATAAATCCACAAAATTCCTGAAGACATTGTTGATTCCATCAGATTAGCAAACTTATGCACAGATGAATATTCGTCGATAAATCTGGTTGAAATATTTTTTATGTCTGTAGAATTCATATGTAATTTTAATTGAAGATAACATTCATCAATAACTCTGCAGAGGAAGATGCACAAAGTAGTGTAAAACAACCCAAAGAAAAATGATATTAACACTGTGAGATACAATGATACAAAAAAGTTACACATCAAGAATAATATCTTAATTGGAAAGTATAAAAAATAATTTCTTCTAAACAGAAGTTCTTCAAATAAAGAATCTGTGAGCTCGGGATTACTGCATAATAGAACAAAAGATATTCCATAGGTAATTAGAACAGGAAGGGTAACAAAAATGAGACTAATATGAACAACACGCAAATAATACTTCATTGCTGAGTTGTATCTTCTTCCAACACAGAAGAAACTTTTCAATAAGTTATGTATTTGACGTTTCTTTAGCCACATGCAATAATAACTTCCCAGAATGAATGATCTCCATAAAATTCTGGAGAAGCCTACCTTTTTACAGTGAAATGTGTCACAGTAAAGCATGTCATTAGCATGTAGACTTAACCTATAAAATATATCTACATGAAACCAAAAAATACATGAAACGTGTGGAAGTTTGTACAGTTTTCTCTCCGTAAAATTTTGCATGACAGGTATTCCGAAGAAAAACATTATTTTTAAAAGACCATTCTGCTTTTGCAT
>BMAW01104177.1:0-21288 GCA_019974015.1 Nephila pilipes
TGGTATTGCTTCGTTTCAGTTACGTATTGCTGGCTTGCACGGAACATTTTATTCCAGGATTGGCTTTTTGGCCCTTTCTTCTTCGCTGTTTGAAAGTACTTGAAATATTCTTCATATGAATTATTTTATGTTTGAATTCAATTCTGCAATGTGGTTTACTACTGTTGAATTCTAAATACTTTGTCCACATAGAGAAAAGAGAATCAAGATAATTTCTATGCGCGTATAGCATATAATTATGTATAGCATATAATTATATATAGCATGTAATTATAGCATATAATTATATATAGCATGTAATTATAGCATATAATTATATGTATAGCATACAATTTTGCGTTAAAAAAGTTTTTTTAAACTGCTTATTTATATTTTGATTACAAAGATGGAATGGAAGCCTAAAATTAAATGAGTTTTGCTGTACAGTTAAAAATAGTTAGAGCAATATCATCCAAAGCAACGGAAGTCTCATCTTTGTGTATTCTTTTCGGGCATTCAGCCATAAGATTCTTTAGAGGAAGTAATGCAGAAAGTTATGACATAAAAGTTTGAAGAGGGATTTCGGTGAGGGGGGAGGGCCTTCAAACTTATTTTGACGGTCTTCTTTTTTGTTCGTTTCATGTGACAGCACGACATCTGGACTTGAGTTAAGTTCGTAAGATCAAATTTTTGGAGAATGTTTTCATTTTTTTTATATACATTGGTTAAATTAGCAGAAAAACTTTCTTGACATAACTATGCGACTTTTAATGCGTAAATAAGCTTTCTTTTGCGATTCTTTTTAGTTGGGAAAGACGTTTTGAACAAGAAAGTTGACGTTTTCTGTTTAATTTATTCGGTTCGTCAGGTTTTTAAAGGTTATGTTCCAAACTCAAAAATATTTTCATAGCAAATTGGAACTGCAGTCATGCATGAAACCTTTAAATATTAATGTCAAAATACAACTTTTTTTTAAAAAAAATAACAAAATAAAAAGTTCCGCGAAGCACTAATAACAATAAAAGGAATGCTCTTTGCTCAGTTGCTTAATAAAATTAAAATATTTGTTTTATAACCATAGCTGAATAAACCATTATCATTTTGTAGAAATTCGCTTACAAATTTCAGGGAATTCAGAATGGTATATTAATAAAAGAATTTTAAACTTTGTTTCGGGTGAATCAAAATAAAACCACTAGACAAAGCACTGCTTGCTTATTTTTTAATGTGCATTTAATTGCCCTCAATCTAAAGTCTCTGACTTTTATTTAAAATAAACTTTTTTAAAAAAAAAAATATTTATTTATTATTTATATGCAGCAACAAATATCTTGATTAAAATTATGTTAATAACAGTTTTCGAAAATCTTCTTAAAATTTCAATTTTTCTCCAATTATAAGGAGGACCATTAAATATTACTTAAAGAATTTTTGCGCCAGAAAGGGAATTATTACGGTATCTTTATATAGCAATAACTTTGATTATAGAAATAAATAAGGAGGTTGTAACGTGATTTTTTTTCATTCAAACATCAAATGCTAACTTTTCTATGATACAAATGAAGGACAAAAAAATCTGAAAATCATGAAAGGAGATAAAACCAACATCATGAATATTTTTCTCACTTTGAACATTAATACAATACAAATTGTGTCAATTCCTAGATTTATGTATTCCACGGAGCTTTCGATTGAGATTCATACCGATGAATTTAAATTTTAAGTCAAAAATTTATCAATTCCTATTATAAGTCGACTGTTTGATAAAATAGAGAACCACATTTCCTAATATTTTTTCATACCTCTCTAATGATGCGTAAAAAAGCTAAAATATAACGTCAATAGCAGGTATAACGCAAAGTGCCTCTTTTCTTACCGACTAAGTCATATTAATTCTATTTTTACAGCAGAAGCACAAGCCGTAATCCAAACTTCAAACGATTTTTAGCTGAATTAAACTAAAATCTATTAATATTGTTCTAGAGCAATTCTATTAATTGCTGTGCTTAAATATTACAATATTAAATCACCAAAAAATTTTCATAGCAAGCAAGATATTTATACAATCGTATTTTCGTAGATTGCTTTGGATTTCTAGACACTCGAAAATTTTTGGAATGGTCAAGCAGATAATCTTGCAAATTTGGTAATGAAGTCTAATGCTTACAAGACTGGATTGCCCCAGAAGACATCAATAGCAATATTTTCAATGACAGAATGAAAAGAAGCGACAAATTTTTTTTTTATTCAAGCTAATATTCGACATCCCAACCATAGACATAACATGCAATTGGACAAAAAATAGAAGAGAGGAAATACTTGGAACTTTACTCATGAGAAAAATAATAATGATCTTCTGACTTTTACACAAAATTTTATTTAAACCTTAATACAATGAGTAGTATCTGTAAACGTGTCAACGATTTGGGACATAATCTTTCAACCTGTAATAAATACGTATCCAATAGAAATCTCCTTTGGAATATACTCAAGATAGACCTGCTGTGAAATATTACATTATAAAGCTCTTGGTCAATGTAGTAGCTAATAAACAAGTGTTCAGAACATTCTTGCAGAAAACGAAATACTTTAATGTATAGTGAATGAAAAGAATATTTTAAAGGGATGATAACCTTTGTTGTTCTATATCCTATCAAATCAATCAATAAATTAATGATGAATTAATTTAAAATAAGCGTAATGTTGAAATAAAAAAAAAATCTAACTGGCAAAATTATTTGGATTCACGGTTTTCCTCTATACAATCCATATAACCTGTCGAAGAAGTTATTAATTTGTAACAACTTTAAGAAGAAAAAAAACCAAACTCTTATAAACGTCTCAGCAAATCCATGTCTTTCGGTATCTAAATAAACTTGCCCAATAGAATTCATTTACAGTCACTTTTGTATCATTTCATTTGAACTAGGACAATCACCTCGAGTACTGGTTGAAGAGGAAATTGCGCATTCGATCCGAAATAAACAATAATCAATATCCTAGAAATTATTGCAACTCTTCAAAATTGCATCGAGAACATCCTGCTTAAATCACAAGTAGTTGAATATTCGATCTTCTAATCAGTGCGAACGGAATATTCTGCTGAAAATAAGCTGCCATTTCTATCGAATTTTACTCCAATGTATTCCCAATCACAGAGCACGGGGTTTTAACGTCTTCTGATTTTAATTACGTTTTATTCAGTTCGTTGCTCTTTTATGAAACTCAATTTTGAATATTTCGGGAAGGCTTTGCTTCGATTTTGGAATTTCGAATGCATTGTGGCACTAACGAGTTGGAAATATTCGATATCAGCGAGGTGAGAGGTTTTTGGACTGAAAGTGTATCGGTTGGGGGTGTAACCTTTGGGAATCGTTCTCTGCGGAACTATTAAAATGCGTTTTTTGTTCGAGACAGATAAAACGAAAAAAAAATGATATTCAAAAGGTTTTACAAGTTTTAGATTGATGAAATAAAAATTTAATGATCTTCAGCCTTAAAAATTGAAGCATTAATTTATTTTTTCAATAATTTTGATCTCTTAGCGATTCTATAAATGTTTTTGGAAAAACAAAGCTCTTTGTAATAACATTTTTAGCATGGTGGTTATTGTTTCAATTGATTGATTTCTTTTTATCGTCGCTGTAAAAAGAAACAAGTTGATTACTGTAGACGGGCCTCGCATTTTTAAGTCATATTTAGGTTAGCAGATGGTAAACCATTCTCCTCCTGTGCACATTGTGCCTACTTGAGAACTCTGCACCCTAACAGATTTAACAAGCATAAGGTTTCGTGCATTATAAGTATAAGGACTTGAACCCAAGATTAGACTGAAGCAACATTGATTGTGAGCTCTCAACTATGATCTCTCATATTCCTCGGCCACTGACCCGCCGTGTAGCAGGGCTGATATAATTTTTTCTGAGGATCCGAGTCTTCTCGTTGGCGTGGTGTGAAAATTTGGGGAGGGAGTTTCCAGCTCAGATATCGTCCTCGTCACTTGACTGAAGCTCAAAATTACGAGATCCGTTGCTTATAACCTCATGTTGTTTTAAATTGTGATGTTGATAAAAAAAAAAACAATTCATTGACAAATACTGAACAAAAATGAGGAAGGACTATATACACATTTGGATCTTTTTCCAAATCGGAAATTTCTAATAATCGTCATCCTTTTGTGTCAAGAGTTGCAACCGTGTGGGTATCATTGCGAATTCATAGCTGCCATTGCTTACGTGGGTTAGTAAAATCGGATAAAGGGTATTTTCATAATTTTAACCCTCCTCTTTACCAAACAATACTCATCTTTTCATTCTTTCGTTGAACTGCCGTCTAGAACACCATGTGTTTGAATCCTGATCCCGAAAACTCATTGTGACAAGTACCCCTTTTAAGTATTAGGGACTCAATTAAGTTCAATTAAGTTCTCCAATGGCGAGATGTGTAAATTTGAAGAATTAGTTGCCAGATCAGTTATCGTTGTATTGTTTGAAGATAATTTAAGATACTATGAAGAACAAGGGAAAATATTGACTTTATGTTAATAGTATTTAATTTTTTTTATGTACAGCTATTTACAGAATTTTGTGACAGGAAGTATCAAGACAACCATCTCGAGTGGGACCCCTAAAAGGGACTGCTAGTTCTTTGCGATGCATTGCACTCGTTTAACCTCTTGTCGGCGAAATCTCACTCTTTTCATCATAGTCTGCCGAAATATTTAAGCGATCTAAAACTGTTGACAATAGGAGATCACATGTGGCTCGTGCTGTCCTGATGCAGCTATTTACAAGTTCGATAAGGCAAAAATAAGAGTCGTTAGATGGAGAGAAACGCCAGAAATGCCAGGTGTCAACGTCGGCAGATCGACTAGCGAACAAAAAAGAAGACCAAGTCAAATGATAGAAACCCGGAATGTAGATATATTACAAATGTTACATCGTCTTCGTTAAGATGAATGTGGATCAAAATAACGAATTTCGTCGCCAATAGTCCTCGAGTTGCTTCTTCGTACGATATGAAAAAAACTATTAAGCAATCTATCAAGTCATCCTTTTGTTTCTGCATTTGATGAAAATTTGATTAACGTGTTAAGTCTGGTGTGGTGTGAAGTACTTTTCCCTTTGTTCGGATATTTTGTATAAAATGAATGTATGTTTCTTACATTGGACAATGAATAAACAAAAATAAAATGTTCCTCTTTTTTTTTCATATTATACATGTGAGGTGCTTTTGATTTGTAAAATACACCGAAATCGTGTATTCGAGGTACAATTCGTCTGATACAAATATGCATAATAGCAATTAAACTATGCTTCTAATAGTTTATAATTTTGTCAGTAGATGGTAGCACTACTTAGATCTTTTCTCTGAAACCTGCTGAATTGATACGGTTTGATTAATAACTTCTTTAGACAAAAAAAAACTTTTAAAAATAATAGATCCTTCCATAAATGACTTTTATTCTTTTTTTGTCCTGAAAAGCTTTTCCTAATTTCATTTTGTATTAATTTTAAACTCTCAAATGTCAGTTCAATCTCAAATCAAATCTCAGTCAGTTCTCAACGTATTGACAGGTGAAGTATCTAAATTTTAATTTGTTGGCTGTTAAAATTTTATATTTAGGTTGAATTCTTTCAGTAAACAATACTTGTTTGCACTCGAAATAACTAAAATATGAACTCAAAATTTTTTTTAAATTATTTAAAACCCACTGCAGGCCACAATAAATGTATATTATTCTCAGGAAAATAGAAAAATAATTCACTCTTCCCCATAAAAAAAAAAAAAAAAAAAAAAAAGAGCGAAAATTTTCAAGTAGTTTATCTGTTTCAAACGAAAGCTTTGGTTCAATGCAAATCAACACTGTTTCAGTAGTAAAATAATAATAAATAGGTTGAATAGAAAATGTTGAAATGATGAGAATATTTACTATATATTTGGAAAGGAAGAAAGTGTTAAAACCAAATTTTTCTGCTTTTTTGCTCAAATGTAGACTAATTCGTGATCGTTTTTTTTTTACAAAGAATTTCACCATCCTTTTTATGTTTTGAAAGAAATTCTTACATTTAAATTGCATGTTTAAGTATTTTCTTATAGCTTATATTTCAGTCGTTAGATGGCAGCACACTCAAATGGAATCCGAGAGAGATGCTATTTTAATTTTCAAAGTACTAATTCTTTATTTTTTGTGTTATAACATTATGTTCCGAATAACCTAATGTTGCTTTAGAATTTTTCCCAGTCTTCACTTTAAGAATTCTTCTAAAATATGAAATACACTTGAATATCTTTACTATCCCCCTTTTAAATTATTTAGCTCGTTTTTAAAATAGGCTGCTTGACATAATTTCTTAAGCCAGTTTCCAATTAATGCAATATTTTATTTCCTGTTCTTAAATACATACATTTTAACTCCAAATGGTCATGAACGAGTTCGGTTCCCACTCAGTCTTTGCTCTCCGATTTTCTCCAATAGCCTGGACATACCCTGAGAAATATTGCGAAAACGGACTCAAATTGATCTCTGTTGTAGAAAGGAATTTCGTTTTCATGAAAACATACGAGGCGAAAGTGTTGTTAGCTTACTTAATTTGTTATCAGTGACATTAAAATGATTGTTGGGATGGAAGAGGGATAAGAAAACATGATTCAATTTATAATTTCCTCAGTTTTTAACTCCCAATTCTCATACGTATTTCATTGAAACCTGTTCTTCGAAACCACATGTTTGAAAAATAATTTTTTTGACACCTTAAGTATAATTATTTTTATGGAAGACCTTATATGTCGAAATTGAAAAAGAATCAATAAATATAATCAATTATGAAGAAAGTTTTGTGGAATGATATTGAACGTAAAAATCTTTGCCGAAGAAATGAATTATGATACTCAAACTGAATAAATACTCCTTAAGAGTATGAAGTAAAAAGTTTCTGTTGTGCTCTTTACATCTGAAAACACATTCACATTGGTAATATAAAAAGTCAAGATAATTAAAAATGGACACTAAATATATGTGTGTGCGTGCGTGTGTGTGTGTTTCTTAGAATTTAGATAAATGTCAATTTAATTGCATTAAAATTTCATCAATCATTTCAATTTTGGTTTTATTTACGTTCTTTCTACATTGCTTCTTTTACACTTTTGAAGTTTAAAAAGGGAGGCGCTAGCTGAAGTATTGTTCTCGTCACTTGACCAGGGTTAAAATAACGAGATTTCTCTCTAGTATCCCTCGTGTTGCTTCTCAGTGAAACGTTAATAAACAATCACAACAATATCAAACCTTTTTTTTTCCCCCTTTATGGTTGGTTTTTTCGCAAATATAGTTCTCACTGTAAAATGTACCAAAAAAGAGTGAATAAATAGCCTCTATGCAAATACATACTATACGGGGAACCAGAAGTACAGGAAAAAAAATCATATCTTATGAAATTTACTTAGTAATTTTTCATTAATTCCAATTAAAATAATCCATACCTTTTGCACAGAAATTGCTTTTCATTTCGTGTTAACAACTAATACAACGAGTCTGAACTGCAAACAACGAATCGAAATATATCAATAAACTAATAAAGTGAGAACAACAGTAAATTGAGCATTCTTATTCGTTGTGCAGAAATTTTGTTTAATAATGTTCTATAATAATTTCTATAAGCTATTTTTATTTAATTTATTTCATTGTGAGGGAAATTGAAGGTATTAAATCACATTCCATTATAATAATTTTTTTTAAAAAAATGGATAATTATAGATAAAAATAATTTTTTTTTTTTTTTGTGGCCGTGGTACCCTAATGGTTATGGTTTCATACTCATGGCCGGTGGTTTTCCTTGTGTCCTAAGTTCGAGCCTCAGCCACAAAAGACCCGAAATGTAGCCGGGGCTGATGCACGTCAAATCTGTCGAGGCTCAAAGTCCTCCTTTGGCGTGGTGGGGAAATTAGGAGAGGGATGCCAGCTCAGGTGTCGTCCTCGTCACTTGATCGATGTTCAAAATTACTAGGTCCGTCTCCAGTAGCCCTCGTGTTTCTTCTAGTGCAACGTTAATAAAACCAAATCAAATCTTTCTTTTTTTTCCTGCAAAATATTTCGTGATTCGTTGGTTCTACAGGTTTAGAATTTTCCCAATCGAAAATTACTCTTTTTGTAAGAAATACTCTTTGGAACAACCAATAGCGTCATGAAAAAAGGTTTATTGTATTTTAAAAACAGAACTCTTATTTTTTTCCCCCATTTATTTACTTAATTTTTACGGGAAAGGTGAATCCAGAATACCTCTTCAATCATAAAAAATAAAAAAATAAAAATTCTAGCACTCCCAAAATAATTTGAAAAAACTCCATTCTTTCCCCTGTTTACAAATCTTGCTGCTAATTATTATTTTAGTCAAATTAATAGTTATTATAAAATATGATTTTGTATGCCAGAGGTAAAGAACACTATTTCTATTTCTTAAATGTTACAGAAGAGTAACTCCAAGTAGATTTTTTTTTCCCCAAAATATACTTGCATTAAACATAAACTTCACAGATTAAAATATATATATAAAATCTCATTTCAGCGACAGAAAATAAAAATTGTGCAGCTTAACCTTAAACTAAAAAAAAAGAAAGAAAGAATTTTGATGCAATATTTAATTAATAAAAAAAGAGTTTTCCTAGAAGAAAAATCCATACGCCGAATTACTCGTGATATTATTTTTAATAATGTATATTTTGGTAAATTCGTGTCTGAATTCAAAATGCTTCGATAATTCTTAGTGTAGCAAATGTGCCCAACTTATTATTATTATTTTTTTAATTTTCCAATTTTTCTTTTCTCTGATAAAGTCGAATCCTGTTTTAGTGAACAGTTAGTAGACTGTAAAATGTCAATCTTTAAAACCACGGTCAAGTGACGAGAACAACACTTGAGCTGGGATATCTCAGTCATAATTTCCGCACCACACGAAAGGAAAGTCTTTGGGCCTCGATAGATTTAACGTGCATCCGTCCCGGCTACTCGGTGAATCTTTAGAGCATCAAGGTTCGAACCCACTACTCGACTAAAACCACCTGCCACGAGTCCGTGACCATGACCACTGGCTTACTTCGGTCACTCAGAAAGACAGTTTAATATGAACATAATGTACTGTCTTAGTAATTAATAAAATGTTAATAGCCACTAGGCTATCGCGGACACTACAATCAATCATAGTGTGTGATCACTAAATTATTATTATTATTGTGTGTGTGTGTGTGTGTGTGTGTGTGTGTGTGTGTGTGTGTGTGTGTGTGTGTGTGTGAAATATGTGTGTGTGTGTGTGTGTGTGTGTGTGTGTGTGTGTGTGTGTGTGTGTGTGTGTGTGTGTGTGTGTGTGTGTGTGTCTGTGTGTGTGTGTGTGTGTGTGTGTGTTCTTTTTCTTTCTTTCTTTTTTTGCCATTTTATTTCTTATTTCTTGTTTTTTTGGATTATTTGGCCAGGTGGTGACCGGGGATGACAAGAATAGTCTCACTGTAGCTCATGCATGTCATGGCGACTAAAATGGGTACCCAGCGTCTGGGGTGTGTACCTAGCCGAGCACCCTGCCCCTGGGGATTGTATCAGGGGACCTCAGGGGACTTGCCTTCTTCAACAAGTACGGGCATCATGACGAACTGTAGTGATCTTTTCTTTCCATGGGGTTTACTGTCTTTGGTAAACACGGGTGACCTCCCAGGATACCTAGCGATCTATTTTCGACCCTCCTTCTTGTCTACCATTTTTTAACTTTTTTTTTCAACTTCCCGTCTAGACCACAGTTTAATCTTGTTTGGCGCAGCATATCTGGCTCTTGCGCCAATAAACATTCACTCAAAATTATTCAACTGATTTTGAAACTCCATATTTCAAAAAAAAAAAAGATACGACACAGAATAATAAGTAATACATGAATGCAAAGAAAAACAGTGGAATTTGTAGGGAGTGAAAAATAGATTTTTTTTGGTTTTTTTTTTTTTTTTTTTTTTTCCGTGAAATTAATTTACGAAAACTGTTTTAGAAGCTTCACGGATCGATCGGTCGCAGACCGTGAGATGTTTTGATGTTACACGGCTTGCAACCTAAGTCCCCTGATATGGTCCCATGCGATTTCTTCCTTTGTGGGTTTGTAAAAGATCGAGTGCATGCGCCACCATTACCTATCAATTTAAGTGAGCTTAAGCTAGAAATTTCTGCTGCTGTTCAATCTATTACCATTGACACTTTACAACGTGTGTGACAGGAATTTACGTATCGAATTGATATTATACGTGTAACTAAAGGAAGCTATATCGAACACTTGTAAAAAAAAATACATATTTTCCCTTTGAATCTATGTATTACTTATCATTCTGTGAGGTTTCTTTTTCAAAATATGGAATTTTGAAATGGGATGAATGTTTTTGAATAACTGCATATCTAAGTATTTGAGCTGATATATATCTGATAATTTAGTTTTCTTTGATTTAGATTTAATTTACTGGTTTTCTGATACTTTTTTTTCTCTCATTTTTTCTTACTCGGTTATATTTGGTTGTGCCTTTGTTTCATAATATTATTCCAATCGTAGAAACATCAGAAAAACACATTTCCCGTTTATTAGGTTTCTTCACAGATTATGCATGATCGCTCATCCTCAAATAACTCTCAACACGCGCCTGAAACGTAAATTAGAATTAAATGATAATGTTTTTGCTTACCGAACTCCTTCCCTCGCATCGAGTGAGGCACTTCTCGAATATTGCGGGTTCGACTCCTTTTACCACTTACTCTAATCAAGAGCACTTCCAACCAATTTTAACAGCAAGCAATTAACTACAACAATTCACTCCGAATTCTAACTTTTAAACATTTACTGGCTTCTCGTTATCGTTTATCCTTCAATTCTATTTCGTTTTTACATTACGATCCTCGATTAATTTCATTACGCGTCTAATCTGCCTCTAATTTAAGTAACCACGTCTCATTTCATTGGAAAGGAGTTGAAATTTTAAATATAAAATGAGACAATAACCCCTGATGTTAAGGGAAGTTTCTCGAACCGCCGAGAGTTACAACGATAACAAGATTAATAGTGTTACACATTTTGTAATAAACAAGTAATTTCTTATTTCATAATTTTAAAAAAAACTATTAGATTTATTAATGTAAGAAACATATTTAATAGTTTTCCATTATTTGTATCTCTAGTTTATTTTACTTTGATCTTTTATATGTAAAATTCCACTTACCTTGAAAATTTGTTTTCTTTTCCATAGGTTTTCACGATGTTAACAGGACTCTTAAATATTTTTCTCCTTCAAGTTTCAAAGAATTTCTTATTTTTTTTCACTCATTCTATGGAATTATTTGGCTTTCGAAAGTAGAAAATGATTCAAAACTCGATGAAAGTCATTTCGAAATACGAGAATACATTTTACATAAACTATCTTTGTTGTTCATTCGCAATTCCTTTTTTTAATGACAACGTATAACCATTTGGAAACACATCAAAAAACTGAATATAATTGTAATAAAAATCATTTTTTGGAATATATGGTTCATTACATTATCAAATTTAGGCAAACAATTCACATTTATTTATATAGTATCAGGTCAGTTTCTGTTCACTGTATTTTGTGATAATCTGGTATAATGTTTTTCTTCGTGAGAATGTAATGCCTATAATATCCGGTTAAGAGATAATGAATTCTCTTATATACATATAAATTAAAATAAATGCTTACATTTCAGTTACATTCCACCGTTTACAACACGAACTTTTTCTGCGCTTTCATTCAGAATTAGCAAGTGTAGTTAATTTGAAATTGTAGATGTTAAAATTATTCTCACTAAATTTAACTCTAGTGAGACATTTGTAATGTTCCGAATATGTGGTTGAAATCTAAACATTTTTATGTAATCTTCATTAAATAACTATTCTGTTTCTTTAACATTATGTGCTGAAATATTCCTTACTCAAAATCTAATTTTCTTTTTTGTATCCCACCTTACACTCAAGGAATGCTGAATTTCAAGTGGTAACACAGAGAACGCATATACGAGAATGCTTCTAAAGATTACCATTCTAGGAATGAAATATGAGGAATGGGTCCTTGTAGCATTCTGCAGTGACCGTTTTCTTTTTTTTTCTTCAAATTCCATATGTGGAGCGTCCTTTGCGATGCAAAAAATCGTTGCCTAATTTTTTCTGACCCATGAGACCATCTGCGCCTTCTTTGGGATAGATTCACAAGAAGCAACACATTTCTTTTACTGTAGCTTGGTTTTCGATGTGTAATGAGGAATTCGTATCTCATTGGCGATGAATACTCGATACAACATGATGATAATTCGTCGCAGCTCCAATCAAAAATAAAATTTGAATAAATGTCATATTTATCTTTGGGATATTTAACAGATGGAACCGTACAACGCATTCTTTTTTCAAAAAATATGTTTTTGAACCTCCTTCATAACAGATCACACATATAAAAATGAACTATTGTTAAACATTACTCAAAAGCAATTACACATATGATGTTATATATTTCAAATCGCCTTCTCAAGTGAACATAGATACATTATATAGTAATGAGGAGAACACTGTAAGACACAATTGCGCCAACCATCGCCAGGAGGAGGCTTCTGTCCAATTCGAACATACCCCAACCCGTGTAAACGAGATTTAAATCAGCAGTTTCGTTGAACAGGAGCAGGTGGGAGACGACATCGGATGGATAGGTCTGCTTGTGAATGCAGTTCTTGATGATATCTTGTTTGAGATTCTTCCACAGGTTGCAAACGTCGACCAGATTCGAAGCTTTCAGTGTCAGATGAAAAAAACATCCCGTCGTCCACGTAAACACGATGATGGAACCAATCGTTCTCAAAGCAACCGTCTTGCCGGTAAAATTTGCCACATTGATAGCGACTATATTCAAGAAGTTAATAAACACGAGTAAGTACATAAGAAACGTACTAAGAGACAGTACGTTTTCAATCAATCGATAGACTTTCGTTGCCTCTATGATGGCTGACATGCTTCTTTCGATAGTTTCGTGCGACATATTCGTCAGTAGAGTGTAATGAGTTTCTAAAATCATGTGCTTCAACGACTTGTCGTATGTTCTGTGTATGTAATAGAACAGAGTCATGCTCAAAGAAGGAGTTACGAAAGAATACAAGGTGTGAATTCCACTATACAAAGGGATAATCGTAATTACGCAGACTGGATCCTCGATACAATAATGTAATAAGTTAGATTTAAACCTTTCGTCCAACTGGTCATAGTTTCGAATTAGAAACAGCAAAAATATTTGGCCGATTGCTAAAGGCATGCCGATGTGGAATAAGATAGGTATAACCGTGTCATGTTTCTTGCATTTGAAAAACGGTTTCCGTACATTGATTTTAAATTTATTGACAGCGTCTATCAAGCGAATAATTTGAGACCGCTTGAAAGCTATAGAAAACCTCAACAACAACAACACTACGGTCACAGCTGAAGTGGTGACACCGAGAAAGCAACTTTTACCACGAATTCCAAAGGAACTATACAGAGTTATGTGCACACCGAAAGAAGTGTAAAAAACCTCCACGCATATTTTTAACCAGAACTTTATAAGAGATGAAATATCATTCTTTCGTATCTCACTATAATCGTAGAAGGGTATACCGATTAAAATAAAACATTTGAGTAGCCAGTTTATCTTTTTTTGACTTCCATCTAGTTTTCGAGCACAATTATTAATCTTCGGTTTTTCCATTGTATACCATTAATTTCTTAAAAATACAGAAATGTTTTTATGCATTTTCCTGCGACAAAAACAATGAAATTCATGCATCACTTGAAAATGAAATACGGTGCGTAAAATTTACTTCTGTTCAAGAAATAAATGTTAGGTTTGTTTTGTTCAAAAATGCATAAGATTCGAACAGATCCAGATATGATTGATAAGTTCACATTTCTTGACACAAATCATTATTTATATATCGATGCACGATGATCGCAGTTCGATAATTTAAATTTTGAAGTTTAAATTGCTTTCAAAAATAATAAATGGTTTCATCAAGTCTCATGCAGGTAAATAATAGATTTTATGAATACATTCGCTATCAATATTGACATTTAAATACGAATATGTAAGTCCTTATTTTCAGATTTATCTCTTGCATTCCATATTTAAAACAATGCTCCCAAAATCTTAGAAACGAAACATGGTTTTACAGGCATATCAACAAGTATTAGCTAAAAAGTTCTGAAGTTTCCTCTATTATCAATAGAGTTTCACAGAATTCATCAGAAATCTTTGAAAAATTTTAAGGGATATAAAATTCTCATTTATCTCTTCACGTTAAAGAATAATCCAAGCATTTTTTAAACTGTAAAACTGAATAAAAAAACTTACTTAAATACTCATTTTTGAAAGTAAAGCATTGTCAGGCATTTTAAGTCGTCTATGACTGCTTATATTTCATGTTAGCGCAAACGACCGCACTTTTAAACCTGTATTTAGATAACAAAACATTGAAAAATCGCAAAATTTAAGCCAGAACCAAATATTCACTTTATTTCACTAAATGTAAATTTTATTTTGCGCGAAATCAAAGAGATTGGCGCGTTTCTTATCCGTTTCAAGCTTTCTAATGGGATTTTGTTGTATTTGCGTTGAGATAAAGAAATGTCTTAGTATACTTTTGATAAAACTCACCGCAGTGAGTAAATAGACCATCGATACAATTACCTATTATTCAAAGCAGCTTATCTAATGCCATTTCTCAACGTGGATATTTATATTCATACTGTTTAATGTTTTTACGTCATTATTTCGTAATCTTCTCTTTAAAACGTGATTTTGCATTTTATTTTTTAAAAATATTTAATGGAATATTACTCACTTGAGATTCAAACCCTAATGTTAGTTGTGAAACGTAAGAGAAAAAATAATGACGATGCTAGTGTTATCAAAGTACCTGGGAAGGTATTTGTGGTAAAAATGTAATCAATTGAGTTTTAAGCTGATATTTATTTTACGTTTTCATAAAAACACACACATCGCTTTCTTCTTAAAATACTTCACATAATTTATAAAATGCATTCATTAATTTTCACATTCAGCTGCCATTTAACAATTTTTATCATGCTCAAAAAATATATTTATTAATATATAATATCAAGGTCAGTAAAAATATGGTTTGTTTCTAAGTTGTGAGTGAGTGAGTGATAGTGGAATTTAATAGCGAGGGAGCCAGAGATGGCTATGATGCGCCAAATAAAGTATAACTGTGACACGTTTGAGTAAGAAATTGAAAAAGTTTTAAAAAATTATTTGACAAGAAGGAGGATCGAAAATAGGGAAGGATTGCTAGGGTATCCCGGAGATGCGTCAGTTTCAAAGTTAAATACAAGTTCGATAACTGATTGGTTTGTTGACTTCGCAATTAAAAGTAAATTCAGGTTTATACACAGTCAAAAGAAGAGGGAAACTTCTGCTCATCTCATTGACTGTATAGGCACCTCTCCGAGGTAACTGTGGAGTGAGGGGAGAAATGAACTTATGATATTGTTAGAACGGCATGGTGTCAAGGATCTGATCTAAGGTTTTTGAACCAGGGAGACATGAAACAACAATAACAACAGAAGAGAGAAACGCATGACCTGATATACTTTTATCTATATTCCATAACCCACCAAGGAGAGGAGATTGAATCGCAACCAGATCTTAAGTCATTCACGTCATCAAACCACACGATAGATCTTTGGCGGAAACAAAACTTGAACATCCGGTTTGATTCATATATCACCAGCCAAGAAATTGATACTTTCGAGGGAAAGAGTTTTGAAATAAGTTAACTTAAATTGAATTTTAAAAAAAGTGGATTGTAGTAAAGAAGTATTGTGATCGATAAAAGAATTGCTCAGAATTTTTTTTTAAATTAAGTTATATTGTATTGATAATTAATCTATCATAAATTTTTTAGCAAAATGGCTAAAGAAATATTAATTCTATTTCAATACATTTCGAAAGAGAATAAAGGGGTAAAAAATATTGAATGATGTAATTTGATAAATCTTGTGAGCGTGTGTAGTGAAAAGTAAAATAATCAATATATTATAAATAAAAAAGAATTGAAATCAATTAGTAAAAACTGTTAAGCAAAATTAACTGAAATAAAAAGCTATAAAGATATCATTGTAAAATCAAAATAACACCGGTGAAAAACTAGTTTTTAAACATGTATTTTCCTTCAAACTTCCCACTTTCCGTAACATAATTTTAAAAACCTTAAATTTTGAATAACATCTGCCAGTCAGTAACATTCCTTTTCAGAAACATTCGCCTGTCTTGAAGATGGGAGCAATGCTACGAACAGGAGCTGATGCTTCCCTGCAATGCTTCTTTTTTTGACGGAAAAGATGGATTAACAGAGATGTCGCCAGAAAATATAAGAGAATTTGAGCAATGACCCCTTTACATTGGCGATGGATTTGGCTACTTGACGAGAAACTTGGTGTAAAAATTAATTATCTAAATGGTTAGCTTTAATCAATTAATTTGTGTTAATTATAATTAAATTACCGTATTGTCATCCAAAACAATCAAGTTTAGAAAATTTAAGCTCATTTTAGCGCTTTAAAATATGAGAAGAAGCTTTGAAATCTCACACCCAAGTTTTGTTCTCACACCAAGTAAAGTTTTGACCCACACATACAATGTGATTTGAAGAAATCTCCATACATAAATGAAATGATAAAAAAAAAAGAAATTTATTTGAAAAATTAAGATAAGAACATTCACAAAAACAAATAATTTTGATGATATAAGTAAAAATCATAAAAGGAACATAATACAACAAAGAGAGAAGGAAAGGAAGAAAAAAGTAATTATAGATTATAAAGATCTAAAACGAAATATCAATAAACATATCAGTATAAATAAGGGTTAAAATAAAAAATTCATAACTAAAGACCTGAAGCACAAAAGTAGCCATACTGTAGGATAATATAGTATATATATAAACTAAAAGAATGTGTATGTTACTTATATTTTTTTCCTGCAAAATAGAGGAACTTTTTTCACTATCAATTTTATCATTTTAAGTTATGAGGTTAAATTTTGCACATTAAGAATTTAAAAATGAATAAAATGCATTTTTCACAGCAATATATTAATTTCAGTAATTATGCAATGTAGATATAGAATTAAAAAGTAATATAAAAAAAATTAAGTCAGTTCCTACTTGAGTCAACAAAGAAAATTTTTATTTTAGTAACTTTTTATTAAATAATTACAATTAATATAAACATGTATATACATTTGACAGAATCACAATATTAAGTGGCAAAAGAAATTTTTTTTTGCAGATATCTACACGCTTCGTCACTGACAGTATTTATTCCTAAATTTATATCCTTCTAAATATCTTATATAAGAGAATTTTTTTCTCCCATATAAAACTAAAATTATTTGAAAATCAAGTAAAAAGAATTTATCCTTCCACGAGATTCTATCCGAAGGCATGAAGATTCTACGCCGACGCTCTACCAACTTTGCCAATGCAAGACAATTTAGTTTTTTATTAACGTCGCACTAGAAGCCTATTGGCGATGGACCTCTTAATTTTGAACCACGGTCAAGTGACGAGGACGACACCTGAGGTGGTGCTCCCCTCTCCTAACATCCACACGGGAGGACTTTGGGCCTTGAACAGATTTACCGTGCATCAGCCCCAGCTACACGGAGGGTCTTTGGCGTCCAAGGATCGAACCCGCGACTGAACGAAAACCGCCGGCTGCTAGTCCACGACCTTAACCACTAGGCTACCGCGGCCCCCAATGCAAGACAAATGACTTTGTAGAAGCATTGGCTTGTTTCTTAATTCAACAGGTAAATTAAATGGTTGGAATGCAGTTAGCCCAACCACCCTTAGCGACAGGAATTATATGGCGATATTTTGCCAAATGTGGCAATCCTGGTCCTCTTCGCGGCTTAACGTTCGGCCCAAAAAAATTGCCAAGTTTGGCAATTTTTCAAATCGCTCCAAATGGTTGGGCGAAACTGTAATTTCACCAATTAAATTTAATTAAATGAATTAATATTTGAAAAAACTATATTAACATCAAATGTCATCCACTACAAGTTTTAAAAAATGTATTTGTACTTGAGTGGATGAATAACAAGTATTTTATTAATGATTGAAAAAATAATATAATACTTAATTGTTCACGCTGAAATGGAGCGTGAAATTTTTATCTGAATGTTTATACCATTCCATATGAAATTTTTAAAAATAATTAATGTATTAGGATTAACTTATTATTTTGAATAAAGTAAACTTAAAATATCGCTTTGTAGTGGTTATGGTCGCGGACTCGTGATTGGTGGTTTTCGACTATTCATGATGACACTAAAAAGATGCTGTGTAGCAGGGGCTGAAGCACATTAAATCTGTCAAGGTTCATAATCCTCCCATTGGTGTGGTGTAAAAGTAATGAGAAGTAGGTTCCATCTCAGGTGTCGTCCTAGCTCGTTACTTGACCTAGTTTCAAAATTGCGAGGTCCGTCACCAATAGCCCTAGTGATGCTTGTGTTGCGACGTTAATAAAACTAATCCTTCAATCCTAATTAAATAATGATTTCATACATTCACGGAAAGTGTGCTTTTTTCCCTTCTTTTTTTCTTTTTATTAAAACGTCTTTCTGAATTTCACTTTGTGTGTGTGTGTGTGTGTGTGTGTGTGTGTGTGTGATGTCATCAAATTTTCGATCGTAATTTAACTAACTTACATCAAACTAGGCTTGAAATTTTAGAATCTGTACTCGCCTAACAATGTAATATTTAGACTATTGCGACAAGTTTTAACTAATATTTCTGATATTAATAAGTCAAAATATTCTCCTCTTGTTAGGGAAAAATTTCCCCTCTGAACACCAGGCACTCCACGCCGCATGAGGAAAATCCTGAAGTTACAAAGGGAATATCTCCCCTTTACTATCTCCAGTAGTAAAGGGTTGCTGACTTTAGCTCAATAACATGATTCCAAGATTTGGCGCCGTGTCTTATCACAATAATTTTTCTGAATTCTGGTTCCCTTTTTAATAGAATGGCTCAACTTCTAAATGTATGTTCTGATTTTATGATGTATTATAATTTTAATAGTCACAAATGATCTCTTTTAAGTAAATTTTAAAGTTAAAACTAACAGTTTAACTAATATTTCAATAATTTTTTAAACTTTCCACCATATAAAACGTTGTTTTAATAACAGGTTTTATATCAATTTTTTTCTAAAACTGACTTGATTAGGAAGAAGATTGCAATATTTTCGTGATATTCGAAACTTTAATGTATCTTGCATCAAATGAACACTCGACAAAAATTCGCTAAATTTGGCTTAAGCTCTGATCATCATGAAAAAATATATCACGAATAGGTTCCTGCAATGGTTAATAGCGTATTACAAACTCGAATTATTGCCGTTGAAACTTGTTGATGAATAAATATATGCGCTATCTGATTTCCTTTATTGGTGGAAATAAAAAAAACCTCAGTACCTATTCTTTTCTCATGAGAACTAAACGAGAATATTGTATGTGTCTTTAATGAAATATATTGGACGCAATCACAATATTCTCAAAACATTATAAGCTTTTGCACTTTATGTAATATTTACCAATATTTGAACTGCTTGAATGAATTAATTTGATTTAATTAACATGCAAATGATGAAGAGCCATATGCTGTAAATTATTGAAAATCAATTCATTAAACCTTGAGTTAAATCACATTCTATAATTCTATTTAATTGTTCATTTGAATCAAATTGAATATTTTAAACATATTATAACCTGTTACTTTTTTCTTTTAATACGTTTTCACTGATGTTTCAGCTGTGTGTGTGCTGTGTGTGTGTGTGTGTGTGTGTGTGTGTGTGTGTGTGTGGTAGTCTATCTATCCACCAAAAATACTCACCTTCGGATCGTTAATTTAACCAACTTCCCATCAAGCTGGGAATCGTTCTTACTCGCCTGACAATACAATATTTAGACATTTGCGACAAGTTTTAACTAATATTTCAATAATTTTTAATAAACTTTTCCACCATATCAAAACATTGTTTTTAAAAATGTTGGTTTTTATCTCGAATTATTATTTTTCTTTTATTTCAACCATGGAAACTCGAAATATTTCCTTAAATTCTAAGATAAAGTACCTCTTTTAAAATCTGAAAATATTTCCAAAAATGAATTTAAAAAATGCCCTGAATAAGTTTTGAATTTGATGCTTTTTTGAGGAGGTTACGTACTCGATATTTTTAAAGTTCTGAAAATTGATTTAGTGAATATTCATTGCTTATCGCACCAAAGGAATTGGAATGAGAAACATTTAGCAAGAAAAGAAAGCAATTTCACTCAAAAAGAAAAGAAAGCAATTTCACTCAAAAAGAAAAGAAAGCAACTTTACTGTACGTTTGGACTGGTTTTGTCATGGCTTGTTGACAACATTATTTTTGTGTAATTGGTCAAGAATGAAAACTACACTCTGTTCCAAGATTCCAGAAACACGCCCTGTTTTGAACATAATAAGAACATATGTTCACACTGGCGATCTTGCATTAGTTTCCTAGTGAGGTATATGTAATCTATTTCATATGTAAATTACTTCATTGTTTTCTAATAGATCTTATATTTCGATAAATTTTTCCCATTGGGGAGATTTATTACTTATTCAAGTATAGTTTTTGAGATTCCTACCGATCATTTCGAATAAAAAAAAGTTTTTGTTAAAATAAAAATTCATCAATTTTTTTTTAATGTTACCTTCAAATTTACTAACATTGTTCCTCGTTTTCAGTGTGTGCCACTTATAAATTTGAGTTAAGTATTGTAAATACACATCATAGAGGTCTACTTGAATGCTATCTGTAATTTCAATATAAATCGTAATTTCTTTTTTTTCCTTTGTTTTTTTCTTATATTGTTGCTCTGTTTTTTTTTTTTTTTTTTTTGAAGCTTTAACTTTACGTCTCAGTTTTGTTATCTATGCGAATAAGGTCAGGCGTGCTCATTGTACTTCGTTCAGTTACGTATTATGGTCATTTTAAGTGACAACAGCATTGAAGTCTACTAACTGCCATACCATGTAACGGAAGAACTTTGAGGAAACTCGACCCACGATCTTCTAAGAAAGGAAAAATTGTTATCACTTTCGAGAAAAACATAACAATTTTTTTAAAAATAACAAAAACAAAATTAACAGTTAACAAAATACAACAAATTTCCAGAGATTGAATAGTTTTGAAGACATTAGAGAAGTCATGTAGCAGT
>BMAW01104179.1:0-31953 GCA_019974015.1 Nephila pilipes
TATTTAAAAACTAAAAACACTAGTGTATGGGTATCATGTTCAAGTCACTATACTGTAAAATCACATAAAGAGGGAAATCTGTCACTCTAGAAGTGTTACAGCCTAGAAATGTGTTTTATTTGCGGATGCCAGTCCTCATTTTACATATACAGAATAAATATGATAATCACTCACAAAAGTTCTTGCTAACAATAATCCACTCATTGCGCGTGTCATTGTCTGCTCTTGTTATTTTAAGGACCGCAAAACTGCAGTCCAGGCTACCAAAAATTGTGCACAACCACCGGTGTGGCGAGCCTCTACCATCCGGAGTGCAATGGATGGTGTCAGCTCGGGGTGTCCTCCTTCTTGATCATGGAAACACCCTTGTGCGGTATTTTATGCCTAATATGAACAACAGAAAACTACACATTAAATAATTTCGTTTTTAAAAAGTGGTAGAAATGTAATTTACATTTATCATCTTTATATCTGTCATCATATACCTTCTAATAAATTTCTTGATGGACTGTAATATTATCGTTCGATAAAAGTTTGAAAATAACTAAATACTTTCCTGAAACATTTTATACATTGCCATTGAGATTAAAGTAAAATTAGAAAACAGTATTAGAAATACGTATGATTTAAAGAAAGAACTACATATTTCAAAGAGTATTCAAATTCCTAGTTAATTCTATAAGAGAGATTGAATAAATACTTTATTAATCTATATAAATAAAGTTTTTAAATATACTTAACTTTTGTTGGCGTCATTATTTCTATTCATATAAAAATAGTATATTTCTATTCATTTAAACTTGTTAATTGATTTAGTAAGAAATTATTCTGATCTTTTAATGAAGCATTTCCGAAAAAACACACTCAGAGAGACAGAGAGAATATTGCAAATTACAGCTGAAACTGATGATTCTTTCTGGAATAAAGAGGGCGTTGATGGAAGTAATCACTCATTTCTGGATTGTTGGCGTTCGAAAGATCATGAATCAACGGGAGAAATTTATAGCTCTTGATGGTGACTATATAAAAAGTGATAAGAATAATAAATAAAAATTAAGCTTCTATTACGATTACATTTCAGTAATAATTTAAACTTTAGAATATGTCACATAAAAATGATGAAAAAATTACGATAATGCGGTTACTTCAATCTATGGCTTTGTGAAAATAAAAATATAAACAATAAAGAATCCAATTACTTTAAAAGTTCGAATTTGGGAGCATATATCGATTTTTTAAGTATTTCCATAAAAATAGAGTAAATTGTCTCTTTCTAAAACTACCTCTCATTTTTAGCGACGATTAATAGAAATGTAATTATAAGCATTTTAATATCAGATGATTACCAAAATCAATAGCCAGAAGCCAATATTTTGAAACCGGAATTTCAAAGTCTTCTCATAAATATTCATTTATTTTTGTAGTTATAAGACTATTTTCCATTTATATTTGAAATTTTTTAATATATTAAGATTCATTTTGAAATATCTGACATCACAATAAATAGAAAATTTCCAAAATATCAGTAGCAATATATTTGAACACATTGTTTACTAATGTACTGCGCTACGTAGTTTAAATTACGTTCAATTTTTGCTTTTTAATCTCATTTTATTTGTGTTTGAAATAACTGTTCAAATTCTGTATTAACTTTTTAGATTAATGTTTTTTTTATAAAGTTTGGGTAGTTCGATAAATTAACGTCTATATAAGAAAAGAAAATTCCCATAGATGTCTTTATTTTGTTTGTAAGACGATCGAAACAGCACGACAGTGAAATTAAAATTAGTTGTATGGAAAACGACAATGAAGAAAATTTCAACAAAGAAAAGATATATTTAGCAATGCATTTTACAGCGTAGAAATACTTTCAAGAGTCATTGGAATCCTCAAATTCCCTTTGTTTTTATCACGATACTTGGAACTCAGAAAAGAGTATGGTGTCGGTTTTCTTTCCCATATGTTGCTATAATGTGCAAACTAAAATAAAAAGGTTTTCATAATGTGTTTGAGAGTCTGAACACAAGAAATATTGTGAAAAATAATTTCAAATTTAATTTACTCACATTTTAATGCATGAGAATGGAGAAATATTTTTTTAAAAAAAAAGTTTTGTTATTTCGAATAACAATAACTCTGAAAATATTGTGAAATATTTAAAACTGGAAATCCGGTCACTGATATTCCAGATATATGTCATACCTACATATGTGCTAAATAGCAATGTTATTGAAGGATTTGTCATGAAAAGGTATTATTTTGAAATTATGTAACATTTTCCTTGTTTTATGCTAAAAATGCATTTTAAAATTTTTTTATTGTAATAAAATTTTTAATTAGAATATATACAGAAAGTAATTTTAAGAAGATTCTAAGCACCAAAAAGTATTATTTATTTATCGTTTGCTTAAAATCATGGTTCCGAACGTAGATGAATACTTTAAACAATGTAATTTACAACATTGTGTACTTATATATATATATATATATATATATATATATATATATATATATAATTTTTCAATAAACACTAGTCCGTTCCAATCATAAACGAGGAAATAAAATATTAAAGAAAAATAAGTACCATATTATTGAGTAATACATATGTAAATCAAACCATGTAAATATACAAAGAAAGCACTGCAGACAAGGAAAAATGTATAAAAGTAATAATGTTCACTTAACTAAGCGAAAAAAAGTAAATTATAGATATATTTCCAAAAGCAAGTAAATAAAACAAAACATTAATGTTACAATTTCTAAAAGTATCAATGAAAGAGATAAAGAAATTGAAAAATTGAACCATACAAATTTTGAAGGCGAACAAGAGGGAAAAAAAATATAATTTTGTAACAGGCTGCAGATTGTTCAATTTTCCGAGCTATTCCATAATTAATAGTCAATATGTCCCTATAAACATTAAATATTATAAAAACCAAAGATACAATTGAACAAAGATCACTAGAAATAACATCTTTATATAATCATTTAAAAATAAAAATTTGTAACAATCCAGAAAAATTCCAGAATATCTGTAAAATTGAAACAATTTTTATTGGCAACATACATGAGTAGTTTTCATTTAATATTTATTTGACTATTTTGATTAAGCTCTGAAAAATCTGTTTTTTTTACTCTGTTTTTAATATAAATATTTTCTAAATAAATTTAAAGAAATCAAATGTTCGGAAATAATTGTCTGTCACAGTAACTTTGATTCTTACAAACCCTGCTTGTTATGCTTTTAACAGCTTATATTAATGGTCTGAACGTCTTGTGCTAACTGAAGAGTTCAAATTTATTTCAAATTTGAATAATATATTGTACTGATGACCGAAACACTGGTTTCAGCTTGAATTTGTGTAATTAATTGTATGGAAAATGTGTTAAGAAGTAAAATATTGGATAATGGTAATATTTCAGCAATTTAGATTACTAATTTAATGTGTACCGTATAAAACGAAACTACCTCTGGTCAATAAAGCATCATTACAGTATCGTGTTAAAACATTAATTTATCATCGAAAAATCATTGAACGAGAACAAATTCAATAGGAACGTTGGCGTTTCGATGGGCACCTAGAGCGCGGAGCGCTCTACAAGCCCAAATCTTGTATATAGAAGTTGCTTTGGAAGGATGGAGTTTTCATTTTTGATGGTAAAGTACAAAAATAAAAATAGTTTGATGAAAATCTGGGGTACAGAATTTTCATTGGTTGAAAGTTGAGTAGCGCAGAAACTGCTATTGGTTGCCCTTTTTGAATTAAAATGAATAAATTAAATTTTAATTTTTATTGGAAACGCAAAAAAAAGGTGGGGAAAAATTATGATTTAGTTTGTAATATATATGAGTATAATTTGTGAAAATTAAAAAAGTGGTGTTGTTATTATTCATCATCTAACATTACAGCTTGGATGATTGCCGTTATCTTTGCAGTGTTATTTTTAGCTGATTTAATTTTATGTAAATTAGTTAAAAGACCTGGTATTAGAGCGAAAATTTCTGCAAGTTCTTTAAGTTGTTCATTTGCTTGTATAATGTTGTTCACTGGATTATGGTTTTTGTGTTGATTATAATAGTGAGGAGTATTTTTGCGAGTTTCAGTGGTAGGCTGTGCCATCTGTTGAGAGGAAGTTAATGCTTGAGCGAAAGTGAAATTTTCTCTGGCGGTTTTTTTCAGTAGAATATTATTGTTTTTAGGTGGTTTAGGGAAGATGTTGCAACCTTTGTAGGAGGCAGAATGTCCTTTTTCGTTACAGTTAATACAGGTGATTTCTTGGATTTTGTTTTGAATCTGACAATCGCGAGTGGGGTGTGCACCGGAACATTTGATACATCTCGGGTTCATATGGCAGTTTTGTGCGCTGTGATTGAATTTATTGTAATAAAAACATTGAGTGGTGGTATTATTTTTGTAGTTATCTATTGTAATTTACTTATAGCAAATTTTAGTAAGATCAAAGATTTTTTGATTTGTTTCGTTTCTTGGTAGTGTGACCATGTAGATCGGAAAGGGGAGCTACGTTCGCCTATTGATCAATGGGTTAACTTTTGTAGGGTTAAAGCCGAGTTCTTCAAGAATATCTTTAACATCAGTATTTCTTGGTAGACCTGTTATAACTATTTTCAAAGCACGCGAGATTTTCGGTTCAATTACATAGTATTCGTAGGGTTTAGTAGTTAGAACATTGTTTAGTGAACGTTATTCTTCAAAGTTATTTGTGTACAATTTAATGTATTCACCGGAAAGGCGAGTACGTAAAGTGGGAATTGCAGAAATGAGTTCTTTTAAGTGTTGTCTATAGTTTTGGCTTATTTTAAGCATTACTGGAGGAGGGAGATTCTTATTTTTGTTGGTATTATTTTCTGAGTTAGATTGGGTTGAATTTTCAGAATTTTGATTAATATCAATGATAGAAAGTTTTCGGTATTTATTTTTGGTTTTAATTTCAATTTGTGAGTTATTAGTTAAAGTTAATTTCCTGGCAGTTTTTCTTTTAGGTGGTGTAACAAAACTCTCAGAGTTGTTGTCGTTACTTTTATTTGATTTAATACTAGGTGAGATATTAGGGGTGTGATGAACAGGGCAGCCAGCAGTTTCGCAAGGCTCTAGAAAGCGTACTCACCCTCGAGTCGTTTCAATTCTTTAGTGAATAACCTGATTAAATTCTTGCAGCTTTTATTTTCCGGGTGTTCATAGTCATTGTGAATGGAGAAAATTTTGGGCAAGTTCACGTTTGGTAACTTGACGTACACTTGTATAGACTTGGATATTTGATTCAATCTTCTGTTTTCTTTCACAGGTAGAGCTAGTGTCGATTGAACTGGATGATATGGAGGATATGGGAGAGATGGTGGATCTTGAGTTATCTTTGAATTCCATTTCATTTTGCGAGTCGTTTAACATTTCCATGGTCGTAATCCGTATGCATCAGAAGGGTTGGGTAAAGCTTTCAGAGATAACACTGAAGAGTGCTGTTTTTTGAGACTGATATCCAAATCAATGGATGGGCAGCGCCATCTGTAATCCGAACAGACGTTTCTTCCTTGTATTCAGCCAAGTATCGCAGGTCCCATCTTGCCGATTCGAATCACAATCTTTACTGATCTTTATCACAATCGAGTCAGTTCGAAGTGTATCAGTAGCAAAGCTCATCATTCTTGGATCCGATTGCCTGAATCCCACTCTGGATCATTCAATAGGAAAAAAACGGACACATATTAAATACTCTCCTACCTCGAAGATCTCTGAACACTACCAGCGCCCTCTAAAAATGAACGCATTAAACCAAAGTCTAAATATTTTGCATTTCCTTTGATTTATTCATCAATCCTTAATGTTATTTGACGTTATAGTACACGTGTTATTTTTTGAAGAAATTTAATTCCATAATACACATTTATTTACATATTGTAACACAATATTCCTTTTCTGTAATTTTTCTTTGAATTGGTTGCTTATTATTTTTATTAAAATATTTATTTAATATAATGTCATTTTTCGAAAATTATCTCCTAATTACATCTTTTTCTAGCATCCGGCAGTATTGATTAGTCGTAATTTGAGATACAATTTTGCTTTACCTTCCATATTTCTAAAATTATTGCTATAAAATGACAGCAATGAATTTTCTTACAAAAAAAACGTTAATAAATACAAGAATGTATTTTATTTTCCTTACAATTCAAATTTATTGATATATTTAGTAAACACTACATATTTATAATGTTTTATCTCCTTTGATGTGAAATCTCAAATTCAATAATTGATATTAAATAAAATACAAGTTTACTTTTTAATTTAATTGAGAGTAATACAGAAATTAATTAAAATGAACAGAATAAAATTTATTAAAATATTGATGATAGCAATTCGCATTAAAAAAAACGTTAGATAATATCTTATAATTTAACTACAAGTACTTTTTAAAACATACAATATCAACATTAGTTTAAAATTGTTCTCTTTCTTAAATATAACACTATCCTGAATTCCTTGTAAGAATGCGGGCAAATTGCGAATCGTGAGGGCGCTGAAAACTATGTGGGAAGTCTTTTAAGTCATAATCAAAATTTACAAACAATTATTAAATATTCATAGAAAATGAAATATATCGTGAATGCGTTTAAATTTCTTATTTACTTATAACATTTAACATCAGAATTTTCCTTGTTACTTCAAAATTTTAGATAAAGTGATATGTTTTATTATTAGCCCATTTATAACACATTTAACATTTTTTTTTATTAAAAAGTTATTTTTGCTAATTAATATTTCTTTTTTACTTTAGTTATAAAACTTGTCCCTCTTATTATATGGTATACATTCCGTAAATATAACAAGGATGCGACATCTGGTTTGGCTGTGTTGCCAAGAGATATGAATTCTGCATGGTCAAATCTTTAACTCCATTTGAAGCACATATGTCGCCTAATCTCTCTCAAGGACCACAGTAGCGTTTTAGCCGACATATGCGTCGGAATGTAAGGGAAATCACAAGAGAATTTGTCGATTTAATGTATCTGCCATACACTTGCAGATTGCGATTCGTTCTCTATATTATCGATTTGTAATTTTGTAAAAATATTTTCCTCTTGATTTTCTATTTCCACATGTGCTGTTTGAAATATTACCCGAAAAAATTTATCTGAAATATTAACTACCATATATTTATTTTTGGTTTTCTATTATTTCATTAAATCAAATTGTTCCAGTTGAAATAATACTCTTGCATCTTTCTAACAAATTGTGGGCCAGCTAATTCGATTTCGGTTTGTAGACGCGATAAGAATTGGTCATGGTGGCGAGCTCGTGGCCAGTATTGTTTCGGTCGAATCGCTGGTTCAAGTCTTAATGCCATTAGCGACCTGCCGTATAGCGGGATCGATGCACGTAAATCTGTTAAGGTTTCAAGTTCTCAAGATGTTGTGATATGGTACTTTGTTAAGTTGGGCGACAATTCAAGTGTCAACCTCAGCACTTGAACGAAGCTCAAAACTACGTTTATTTTTTAGTTTATATTAACGTCGCACTAGAAGCTACACGAGGGCTATTGGCGACGGACTCGTAATTTTGAACCACGGTCAAGTGACGAGAACGACACCTGAGCTAGCACCCCCTCTCTTAACATCCACACCACACCAACGGGAGGACTTTGGGCCCCGACAAATTCAACGTGCATCCGCCCTGGCTACACGGCGGGTCTTTGGTGGCCAAGGATCGAACCCACGACTAAAAGAAAACCGCCGGCCGCTTATCCGAAGCCATGACCACTAGGCTACCGCGGCCTAGCTCAAAACTACGAGCCAATAGCCCTCGTGCTGTGCTTAGTTCAATCCATTGATATGCGTTTACAAAATGCCACAACTAATCATAAGAAAGAGTATAGTTTATTATTTCTGATGTAATTAAAATTTTAATTAGCGTTCTGAAAGAACCAGACGTATTTGAGATTTTGAAGGACATTTTTCGTATACTGATACTAATATTCCTCATAATTCTAGAAACGAAAGCTTAACTTTCTTTACGTCTTACAAATCGGACAATTCTATACTTGCATATGAAACAGAGAAATAATTTTCCAGAAGGAATGGCGATTTTGATTCCACTTTCATTTCGGTTTTCTACTTCCGTTCCACTTCCATTTCGGTTTTCTACGTAAGCAATCCAAGGTCTCAGAAAGCCATTACTTTTTATTTGTTTCAGTAAACAAATATGTCTGATGAATGATTGCAAAATTTATGTACTTATTTCGAAGTTTAGTGTTCAGTTACATTTCGTTCTCTTATTTTTCATTTTTAACACGCATTCATTTAATTTCGTTCACAATTGTAAGATTTTGAAATTTTGTACGCGATTCTCGCTTTACGCTATCAATAATTTTCCAAATAATTTTGAAATTTTGCACAGTTTTTGTGATCCCAATTACGCATTTTGTAAAATATTTTCCATGCTAAATTACCGATTAATAGAATAATTTTACCAGCGCAATATTTTAGCGATTCAAAAAAAAAACAAAAAAAAACCTCATAAACAGAGACAGAAAATAAGAAATTTTATAAATACTTCTCGCTTGGCTAGAGATAATGATGCATTGATTTTTCATTTTTTTTTTTTTTATAAATCGCATGAAAACGAAAGTGTGTTCAATGCGGAATTTATTCCATCTTCTGCTTGCGATTAATAGAAAATATTTGGATGATGTTAAAAATTGTTGTTTTTTGTGTTGCTTGAATTAAAGCTAACACGGAATCACTAACGCGATTATTTTCAATAGAACTATTTTTATCATTAATAACCATTTCCCCCGTCTAAATTTCATATAACACATTCCGCTTTGTATAAGCACTTTAAGAATTATTTTGGAAGTTACATTTACAAAATGTATGCGATGTAATGAGAGGGACGTGTTTTAAAGTCTAAAGAAAAAGAAATGTTAATCAACAAAAATTATTTAAAAAAAAAAAATTATGTTTCATGTGTTATAGGAGGGCTAATTATAAAAAAATATCACTCTAATATTTCGAAATAAAAGCAGGGGGAAATTATGACATTAAATCTTATATGTAAATTACAATTTTAATTCCATTCATTACATATTCATTTCCTATGAATATTTAATAATTGTTTGTAAATTTTCATTCTGACTTACAAGACTTCTCACATAGATTTCAGTGTCCTCACTAATCACAATTCTGTTATGTTATTGAAAATATTTGTTATATAAAGTTGAAAAAAAACTTCTGCAAATTTGCCCGCATTTTTACAAATATTTCAGGATAGTGTTATATGAAAGAAAAAAGAATAATTTTAAAAATTGTTGATCTGATACAATAATAATTGTAGAATCATAAAATATTACATAACGTTTTTTTTAATTCGAATTATTATCATCAATATTTTGTTAAATTTGATTCTGTTTAATTTATTTAATTTCTGTATTACTCTCAATTGAATTAAAAAGTAAAACATGTGTTTTATTTAAAATCTATGATTGAGTTTGAGATTTCGCAACAAAGGACATAAAAAAAATTAGAAATATGTAGTAGTTACTAAATATTTCAATAAGTTTGAATTGTAACGAAAATCAAACACAGTCTTATATTTATTAACATATTTTCTGTAAGAAAATTCATTGGTGTCATTTTATAGCATTAGTTTTAGAAAAATGGAAGATAAAACACAATTGTATCTCAAATTACGTCTGATCAATATTGTCAGATGGTAGTAAAATATGTAAATAGAAGATAATTTTCGAAATATGACAGTACATTAAATAAATATGAGTAAAAATATTAAGCAACCAGTTCAAAGAAAAATTACAGAATTGGAATATTATGTTACCAGATGCAAATAAACTTATGTTATCGAATTCAATTTTTTCGAAAATAACATGTGGACTGAACATCAAATGAAATTAATGATTGATGAAAAAATCAATAGAAAATTAGTATTCTAAATGGATGAATTATTACTATACTCCAATATTTCACTTCTCAATACATTTTCCATACATCAGATGAATAGATTATATCTGAAACAAGTATCGCGGTCATCAATACAATATATTTAATCAAGTGTGTTAATTCTTCGGTTAGCACAAGACGTTCAGATAATTAATATGAGCTGTTAAAAACATTCAAAACTGGATTTATTAGAATTAAAAGCTACTGTTACAGACATTTATTATCGGACATTTGATTTCTTTCAATTTATTTAGCAAATATTTATATTAAAAACAAAAAATAAACAGATTTTTCTGAGCTTAATCTAGAAGTCAAACAAATATTAAATGAAAACTACTCGTGTATGTTGCCAATAAAAATTGTTGCAATTATACAGATATTCTGGTATTTTTCTGGATTGTTACAAATTTTATTTTTAAATGATTATATAAAGATGCTATTTTAGGTGATTTTTGTTCAATTCTATCTGCGGTTTTTATAATATTATATAAGGTTTATAGAGACAGATTGACAATTATTAGTAGAATAGCCCGGAAAATTTTTTACCATCTGCAGGCTGTTACAAAATTACATCAATTTTTTTTTGTCTTGTTTTTCATCAAAATTTGGATTGTTCAACCTTTCAATTTATTATTTTTTTTATTGATAATTTAGTTTTTGTCATATGTTTTCGTACCTTCTACTTGGTTTTAGAAATACAGTGTACTTTTTCTTTTTTTTTTTGGTTTAGTTAAATTTACATTTTTATATTTATTTATTTTTCGTATTTTATTTTTATTTATTTTTGATTACTTCATGATATTGGTTTTGCATCTCCAGCAGGTATTTAATTTTTTACATTTGTTTTATAAACAGTGCTTTGTAAAATAGTTTCGTTTTATTGTTTTTTCGATCAATATAAATAATTTTATGATGAGGAAAAACGTAACTGCTTTTACAAACTAATTTTAAAGAAAATAAACTTTTAAAAGCGTATAAATTACTAAATATATTTTATTAAAATTCTAAAGATTTAAAAAATATACTAACAAGTGTTGCGCTGAAAAAATTACAATGTGGAATCCAAGCCTAATCGATTATTTAAAGGGAAAAAAACATCTGTCGCTTCATTAAAAATACATTTATCTAATTGGAATTCAAATTTACTTAGAATATTTCTAACAGCGCCTCATGTTCTTAGCAAATTATATTTTGAGATTTTTTAGTTTAATAAAACAAATTATCTACTTTGTAATACACTACATGATAAATTTAAGCAAATGAAAAACATCAATAGCAGAATTGTTTTTCTCTAAAATATATAGATTTTAATTGGATCACTTTTGACGTACCAGATCACATTTCAATTTTTTTATCGTTTGCTTAGATTAAAATTACATTTATTTTAAATATATTACATAAGGTAAACGATTTTTAATAATTTATCGTTTACCTTAATTTTAATTACATGTAGCTGATATAATATTCATTATAATAATTTATCGTTTCCTTTAGTTTTGTTATCAGAAAAATTTATTATTGTCCGTTTCTCTATATTTCATCTCTTTTACTTTAATTCTTATATGTAAGTGAGTAATATAATATTAATTATTAAAAAAGCGCACCTGGAGTGGCTAAATCTGTTCGTTGCATAGAACATTTCCAATTATATTATTAGAGCTGTTTTATTTACATTTTCACTCAATCCTTAGTCTAAAAATAAACCAAATATTAACTGAAAATAAAATTGGAATTGAGAACTAAAACTACGATCGATAGATTAGTCTCGTGCTTGAGAGCAACAAACATTTTTTAAATTTGGTTAAAGCACAACTGACAAAACTTTTAATTTTATTTAGAATTTTCTATTCGGGTATGCTATTTCGTACGCTTGAATTTATGATACGAGGAGGGAGGCACGAGTCTTCGTGCCCACCCCTCCAATATCCGCTATTGAATGTGTTGCTTCTTCCTAAATCGTATCATGACAATGACGCAAAGTACTCCATGAGAAAAACAAAATGTGCAGCCATTTTCATCAACACTTAAAATGAATTAGAACTTATTACTATTTTGAAAGCGTTTTTCGTTGAATATTTCTTTCCTCCTTGAAAGAAAAAGTAGATTTCTAGGGAATAAACAAAATCGGGTAACTGAAGTTTATCAGTCTATAGTTAATGTTACAATGAGAATCAGTAGCATATCACACCTTATTAATAATTGCTCATAATATGTAATTTTAAGTTGATGATCATCAAATGTTTAGTTCATTGTTCTTATCTTTGTTTCTAAATGTGGTGAATGAGAAAAATAATGCGAAATCGTGTTTTTTTAAATAAATTGCATAAAGGATTTTTTAAAAGAAAACAAAAAAGAAAAGTGGATATAACCAGTTAGTATTAGAAACCACGTTTTCAACAGGTATAAAATCCTACACAAATGAATTCAAAATGTAGGTGTGCTTGCATTTTAACAGTACTGTGAGTGTGTTTTCTTTATCACTTAAGGATCCGCGCGAACGCAGATCCCCACTACCAAAAATTGTGCGTCCCACAGTGGCTGCTGTGGCGAGCGTCAACCACCCCAGGTGCAATGGATGGTCTTCACACGGTGTAGCCTCTTTCTTGAGCAAGAACTACACGACGCGTGCATTATGCTTAAGGTGTCCGGCGAAAAACTACAATAAAAAACGTTTCTTATTTAAGAAGTGGTAGACCTCATATCTTCTTTTAAAATCTTAATGTCTTTCAGCATATCACTCTTTAATGTACTCTATGATGGACTCCTAATATTATCGTTCACTGAAATTATGAAAACTATAACTATAACATTTTCTATGATTTGTATAAATTTTCAAATCAAGTAGATCATGAAAAAATCTAAGATGGAGTGGAGGAGTTTGATATGTGAGTGTAAAACGGTTATAGAATTTGAAAGCAACGAAAATAAATTATTATAGTTACTTTTGTTATCCAATGGAGGAATTAGAAGGAAAAAAAAAAACTGAACATATAAAGTGAAATTTGGTGAAAAAAACAAATAAAATAAATAGGTGATGCTGCAGTTTAATAAGGTGTGTGTGTGTTCGTATTTGTAATCCTGGAACGCTGCATAATGATTTCCTATAATTGTTATGAAATTTTGGTAATGATTTTAGGACTTCAAAAATTCAGTAAAAATATTAATGAAATAAATTCGAAAAAATACAGTACTACAAACGGTATTTTTTTATATGGTTGATTACACTTTTTACTGGGTGTGATGCATTAACAATGGTTACGGATTCTAATATTTTAAATATGTAAAATTATTTCTTACTTATATAACATATTCATATATGCATAATTTAAAAATACACTTCCATCACACACACTTATATAGTATAATAAAATTAATATTATGCATTTTCAAAATCAATAACAGATACATAAAGCCATAAAAATGTAACTAAACGAAATCACAATAGCAAAAAAAGTATTTTTTGATCATATTTAAAGAAAGGCATTTTTGATTACAAATCATAATAACGGAAATACAGGTCGTAAATCTTTTCGAAACATGTTTTACTGAAACTTGCATTAAACTTTTTTTAGGGAATGATATATAATTATGTTAATATAACGATAATCGAAACATAAATTGTATCTTAGCGAGGCGCGCCGTTTATGGAAGCTGGCGAGCTATTATTTAAAACTCTATGAGAGATAAACACACTTAAAGAAAATGAATGCATTTTATTAAGTACTTATGTTTTGGCGATGATTCATTGATACCAATTAACTTGTATTTAACTTATCTCAATTTCCTAATTACCGACAACAATGTTGCTTTAATTTTTCTTACTTTATCTTTGTTTTTACCTATCCTTTAAATTAGTTTCGTTTTAATTACTTGATAGTTTAAACAATTTTTTAAATATACGAAACAGAAGTATTTGGTAAATGAATTATAAAATGCAAATATCCAGATATAAATATAAACAGTGTAGTTTCGATATCCACAAAATTGTCAGTTACTTGACCGTGGTTGAACACTAAGATGCCTTCTGCCCTCGTCTTTGTTGTAAGCGGGATGTTAATAAACAATCAACAGTTATTGTTATCGTTCGTATGGGATTAGTTTAATATATCTGGTAAACAAAATTTAGATCTCCTTACTTATTGTTGTGCCCCTGGTCGCTTTTGTGAAGAGGCGCTGCTGTCGCCTTGCAATGCAAAAAAAAGAGCAGACGCGACTGAGCTCGCAGAGTGTGCAGTTGAAATAAAATGTGAGAAAATTTATACTGTCCACTTAGTGTGTGTTTTAACGAGATCAGTTTTCAAAAAAGGAGCTATCGAGGGCCAAACATGGTCCGAGGAGCCGGAGTAAGCCGGAAATCGTGTGACTATTGTGATTAATAATATCGAAGGGTGAGTTTGTGTGTTAATAGAGTTGCGTCTATTTGAGTAGGAGCAATTTTAAGTTTTTTTTTTTTTTTTTTTTTTAAAAAAACTAAATAAATTCCCGAGTTGAAGTTAATTTTTTTTTTTATGATTTAAAAAAAAAAAAAGAAATTGCTAGTGATAATATTGTTCTTGAATTAATGTATTTTTGTTATAACTTAAAATGTCGGGTGTAGCAAAGTTAAAGAAAGTTGAATTAAGAGTCGTGGACGAGGAAATCGGTTTAGTTGTTAACGAGGGTATGAAAAAGAGCGAATTAAGGCGTTTAATTGAGGATAGTGATGTGTTCGAAAATGACAACGAAGCTGTAAAAAGTGCGGTAGAAGACGTTTTAGAAAATAGAAATAATAAATCCGATCGGGATGGTGAAAGAGAAATAGAGCGTTTAAAAATTGAAAGAATTAAATTGGAATTACAATTAGCGCAAGTGAAGGCTGATGGAAATAATACTTCTTTTGATCAGGGGTGTAAAAGCGAACCAGAAGAATCACTGGATAGCTTAATAAAAAGTGTGAGGACGTTGACTATTAAACCGCCAAGTAAGTCCCAAGATTGGGGTTTCTTTTTTACTTCGTTAGAGAGAGCATATAGTACTAAAAAGGTACCTGAGAAATTTAAAGCTGAGATTTTGTTGATTTTGTTAGGGGATAGAGCTGCTAATATTTTAAATTATACGGAGGAAAAATATTTAAACAATTACGTCGAAGTAAAATCTATCGTTTTGAGAGAATTTGAGCCAACCGCGCAAGCAGTATTAGTGAATTTTCGAAACGCTTATAGAGTAAACGAAACTCACGTACAATTCGCTTCGCGTTTAACAACTAGTTTCGAATACTTTATATTTAAAATTGAGAGAAGTAGCGGACCTTGAAACAGCCAATTGAATCGGATAAATTGTTCCAAACTTTAGATAGACATATAGCCACGCATATTAGCATATGACAAAATCAAAAATGCCTTACCCCTCTTCAGTTAGGCAAAGAGTGTGATTTATATTTTGCATCAAAAGCGAAGCCCTTAAATGAGACGAGAAAAAACCAAAAAATTTATAATAAGTTTAAAACTGCATCTAAAGTATTTTTCAATGAGGTAAAAAATAAAAATTGTGATATATGTCTGAAAGATGAAAATCATCCGGTTTATGCTTGTCCGCGATTTAAAGCACTGTCGGTTCATGAGCGAGTAAAGGTAGTGAAAAATAAAAAACTTTGCTTCAAATGTTTAATGCCCAATTTTAGTGTTAAAAGATGCTCGTACAGAAATTGTTCTTGTGGCAAAACTCACAATAAACTAATTCATTTTCCTAAAGAAGCAAAAAGTGTTTTGTCTGCAAAGGCGGATGCGTCGGATGTCGTAAATAATTCGCCGTCGGGGGGAAAAATACTGAGCAAAGTTCTATTCTCTCCCCCAATGAGTGGATTACGCCTTTCGTTGGAACAAATTTAATCGAAAATAAAAATGTAATCTTGTCTACTGTAAAATGTTTGATAAAAGACAGATGTTCGCAGTGGCAGGAAATGAGATGCCTGCTCGATGTAGGCTCGCAGATTTGCATTATGACTCAGCAATGCTTACAAAGGTTACAATTAAAAAGTGAAAGGATAAATCAATCTATTTCTTGCATTAATAATGCTTCGCTGCCAGTTAATCGCAGAGTTACAGCAACTGTGGCGAATAAAAATAAAAGTTTTGAAAGAAATATTTCCATGTTAGTAGTACCAAAAATAACGGATTTAATTCCTCATCAAAAATTAGATGCGTGTGTGCAAATTCCAGAATCTATTGAGCTTGCGGATTCTAATTTTAATATACCTGGAAAAATAGATATTTTAATTGGTGCTGAATACTTTTATGATATAATAAAGCCTGGTAAATTAATTGCAAAGAATGCGAATATGATGTTACAAGATTCGGTTTTTGGGTACATTGTAGGAGGTAGTATTCCAAGATCAAATAAATTAGATTCTAATTATTGCGGTGGAAAATCCTTAAACTCCATTCAATATAACGGTGGAGTTATCCAAGATGATTTGTTTACATTATTAGTGAGATTCCGAAAAAACACATCTTTGCATTTACGGGAGATATTCGTCAGATTACCTTTAAGGTAGAAGTGGAGCAAAATGCTCATCCTACTAAAAGATCAGTTTTATCCATCATCGCTAGACTTTTTGATCCACTTGGATTGCTTGGTCCAGTGATCACGAAAGCCAAAATGTTCATGCAACAATTGTGGTTGCTGAAAATTGATTGGAGTGAGGCGCTTCTTACGAAAGAAGCTTGTGAATGGAAAGAATTTGTGAAATATTTAATGATGTTGAACGATATGAATATTGAAAGATGCATTGTTTCTGTCACTCGTCCGAAAAGGTGTATGGGGCTGCAATATACGCCAGAACGGTCAGTTCAGTTGAAGTTGAAGTTAAAGTAAAGCTAGTTGCGAGCAAGTCGCGTGTAGCTCCAATTAAGCAGGTAACAATACCTCGATTGGAGTTATGTAGTGCTGTTTTATTGACAAAATTAATGCATAAAGTACAGAATGCATTAAAAATGGATATTGCGTCAGTCTTCTATTGGTCAGACTCTACAATAAGTTCTTTCGTGGATGAAAAAAGAATCTAGGGAATTAAAGACTTTTGTGGCGAATCGAGTAGTGATTATTCAAGAGTTTACCAAAATAAACCAGTGGCATCATGTTCCTTCGGATTTAAACCCCGCAGACATCATTTCGAGAGGACTTGATCCAGAGAAAATTCAATTAAGTGACTTGTGGTGGTTCGGTCCATCCTTTCTTCAGGAGTACCTTCTGAACTTCCCTGGTGATAGCTACGATCTTCATAATAGTGAGTTATACCAAAGAGAGCTAAAGGATCATCAAGGAGAACCAATTTGTCTTTTAGTGCACAACTGTGAGATTCTTCCCATTATTAATAAGTGTTCATTTACGAAACTACAATGAATAATTGCATGGTGCATGCGATTTAAAAAAAATGCAAGAAATCCCTTACAGAGAACTACTAGCAACTTAACTGTACCTGAATTATCTGCAGCTTTAATTTGTTTAGAGAGAAGTGTGCAATTTGTGTATTTTTCAAAGGATATTCAGTGTATTATGAAAGGGGAAAAATTATCCAATTCCAGTAAATTATTAAATTTATCTCCATTTCTTGACGAGAAGAATGTACTCCGGAAGACTGCAACATTCTGAACTACCTTTAAATCATAAACATCCTATGTTAATCCCTAATGACTAATATTTGTGATTTTATTATTGATCATTATCATGTGTTTTATCTCCATACAGGTGTTGAGGCCACACTGGCTAACTTACGTACACAATTCTGGGTCACAAATGGTAGATCTACAGTTAAAAGAGTATTGAATAAATGTTTAAAATGCCTTAGGGTAAGTGCTAAGTCTAAAAACTAAATGATAGCAGATTTACCCAGTGCCAGAGTTAACATTTCTAGAGTATTTTCTAAAATCGGTATTGATTTTTGTGGACCATTTAGTATGAAGTTGTTTTCTGGGTCGATTTAAAAAATGTATAAATGTTATGTATGTATATTTATATGTTTTGTAGTTAAAGCAGTTCACCTTGAAATTGTAAATAGTTGTAGCTCAGATGCTTTTATGGGTGCTTTAAAACGATTTATTTCCCGTAGGAAAACCTATTAATATCTATAGTGATAATGGTAGAAATTTCGTTGGAGCAAATAATGTGTTAAAGAAAATATTAAAAGATTTGTTCAATAAGGAAAATACAGGGAAAATTGAAACATTCAGTGCCTCAGAAGGCATCATTTGGCATTTTAATAAACCTGCTACCCCTCATTTCGGAGTTTTGTGGGAAGCAAGCATTAAATCATTAAAATCGCACCTAAAAAGAGTTGTAGGAAATGCCGTTCTTACTTATGAAGAATTGAACACCCTTGTTACCCAAGTAGAGGCAATATTAAATTCTAGACCTCTTAGTAGTATTTCTATTGACCCTAATGTTGATTTTATTCTCACCCCAGCTCATTTTTTAGTTGGATCGTCGTTAACAGCATTACCAGATCCAGATTTAACTGAGGTACCAATGAATAAGTTAAATAGATGACAATTGGTACAAAAGCTTACTCAAATATTTTGGAGAAAATGGTCATCTGAGTATTTAAATCGTTTACAATCCCGTGTCAAATGGCACAAAGGTGAGAAAATATTTAAAGAAAATGAAATTGTACAGGTAAAAAATGAGGATAACTTTAAAACATTTAAGTGGAACCTAGCAAAAATAATTAAGGTCCACGTAGGAGAGGATAATATAATAAGAGTTGTAACATTTAAACCAAACAAAGATATATATCAACGTCCAGTAAACAAGATTATTAAATTACCTTTTTATGATTGATTATCAATTTGAATTGTATATGTATATGTGTTACTATTCATTATTATTGTATTTAATTGTTTGAATATTTTGTCTGTTGTGAATTAATAATGTATACTTTGTATTAAGTTGAAAATTTTTCAAATTTGTCAAGGCGGGCAGTATGTTGTGCCCCTGACCGTTTTCGTGAAAAGGCGCTGCTGTCGCCTTGCAATGCAAAAAAAAAGAGCAGACGCGACTGAGCGCGCAGAGTGTGCAGTTGAAATAAAATGTGAGAAAATTTATACAGTCCACTTCGTGTGTGTTATTTTAATTAGATCAGTTTTCAAAAAAGGAGCTATCGAGGGCCAAACAATGTTCAGTATATAGAATGTTACATTGACACGTACTTTGCAGATTTATAAAATTACAGAGGGGTTACAATTTGTGCTAGATGTACTTAAAAGTACGTACACGACCAACACAAATGTAAATATAGATGTTGATTATTATTTGCTTATGTATAATAAGTTTTCCCAATGTGATTTTCTTTGCAAAAATATACAAATATATTGATATCTCCATGTCAAAATGTGAATTCCATTCCTTACAATTTTAAAAAACGAAGGGTTGGTGTGGTGTGGATGTTAGGAGAGGGGGGTGCCAGCTCAGGTGTCGTCCTCATCACTTGACCGTGGTTCAAAATTACGAGGGGCGTCGCCAAAAGCCCTCGTGTTGCTTCTAGTGCGACGTTAATAATAAAAACTAAACTAACTAAATTGAAAAACGAAGGTTAATTGAATTCTGAAAGAATTAAGATTATATTTTCATTGTGGAAGACATCTCACATGCCTTAATTGCACAAAGAAAGTATATCTAGTATTCATTTCAAAGGTATTGGTGATTTATTTCACAACCCTTGTTTCTTTTCAAAAGATTACATTGAGTGTTCGAAAAATTCCCAGTTACTTTGAGAAATTTAATTTAACACCAAATATAGACTACACAATACCAATATAGTCCACATATACAATATAAAAATACAAAGACTACAGTCTTTGCATTAATTGCTGTCTTACTGAAGAGATTAATAACTAGAAAAACACTCATTCTGAGAGTGTAATTTAATACTCAGCTCAACCTTAATCTAAGAGCATTACAGATAGTTTATGAGGAATTTTAGAAGAGGATATATTTTGCTTTTAATGGAGTAAATTTTCTATAATGTAGGAAAATAATTGGAGTTAGCTAAATCGAAAGTAGATTCTTCTTTACCTTTCAGAAACGTATTAAACATTAAAAGAAAATTCATACTTCTTTGGTATTCTGCAAATGTTTTAAATTTTGCTTTAGAATTCTGAAAATTAAAATTTGACAAAAACAATTTACATTTACTTTTTTCAATTTGAATGAATAAGAAGATATTTTGCTTTCTTTCTTTTAAAAACAAAGCATTCATAATAAACTTAACTTTTTCATACTCAATAGTTTAAAACATTTCTTGCGTAAAATGTGTCTTTTCAATTTTCTGTTTAAAGTGTAAAATATGAATGAGTTTGAAGTTTACAAAACTCTTAAGCACAGAAGACATTAATGTCCACATTTTCCGTATGACGATGATGAGATAAGATGGAATAATATAATAATTCGAAAAGTAATGATTATCTTCAAAAGGATGTCGATTACAATAAAAACATTTATTAAAAATAATACATTATGAACTTCACAGAATCAGCCTATATTAGAGCCTTAAGGATTTTAATTCACGTGTGTTGAAAAAGAAACTCATCATTTTTTTGTAACCTGTGAGGCACTGGTGCCCTCTAGTTCTGTAGAGTTCATCAGCGCTTATAGCAGAAACGACGTAACTCCCATAGGCGAAACACGCCTGGATGAACGTTATGCTCGCTAAAGGACTAAAATCTATTCTATGTTTAATTTCTGTGTTTTGTGTGTGTTCCATATTTGTAAAGTGTCGTCTTGTAATAAAACTCATTAAGAAATGAAAGCTCGTAATTAAATGACTCCAGAAAAGAACCTGCTCTTATAAAACCTTCTAATTTCATTAGAAGCAATGCTTTGTTAGATGCCAAAATTATTCACACGACTAAATATTTCCTCTCTAGAGAAACTGACTTAAGCATTTTTCTAATTTGAATGTGTATTTTATAAAAGATGAAAAAGCAAAATTTAGACACCTGAAATGTTTATAAAAATATTCATCGTAAAATATTCATTTAGTGAACATTGTATCCATATGACCACAAAGAAACTGACGTAATAGAAAATGTTTCAAAAAATATTTGATTCCAGTCACTAAACTTTCATACGTTCAAATGAAAATAAATATACATCAAATGAAAATAATTCGAAATGAATAAATTTTATGCCTACCACTTTTTTAGTAATAGATAATTATACGTATATTTTTCTGTCTGGCATCCTTACTTGGCACTGGGAAGTCCTTGATCATGAAGGAGGCTTCCCCGAGTTGAAACCGTCCATTGCACTCAGGGTGGTCGAGGCTCGCCACGCCCGCAAAGAGTGGGTGCTGGGGTGCATAATTTTTGGTAGTGGGGGGCCTGCATGTGCGTGGCCCCTTTTATAATAAGAGCAAGGTATAAACTTACACAACACAATTTATGACTGCTTATTACTTCAATTATTCTTTGCAAATGAATTTTTGAATGATAACCAATTTTCAAATTACTTGATATTTACAAATCCTCCCTCTCACACACGAAAAAACTCTTTTATTCCCCCCCTCTTATTTCAGAATTATGCACCATACTTTTTGTAATATGGCCCTGCTAATATGGACACTTGAAGAAATAATAAATTAATACAGAGGCATATAAAGAAAGTGAATGTAAATACTAAGTATTCTAATACAATTTGAATTATTTTAAATAGTAGAAAACAATTCAAACAAAATTAACAAAGAGTTACGATATTACTGTACACTGATAGTTTTGTGTGCCTAAAAATGATATTTTGTTCACTTCAAAGAACCACAAATAAATTTCTTAGGTGTAATGTTATTTTTTCCTTAGTTGAATATAGATATGATTTGTGAGATATATTTACATTTTGGTGCCATTTTAAATAAAACTATTGCACAACATGACCCCAAATTTTTTGTACTTCCATAAAGGTACGAATGCGTAGATTGAACCTAAAATACCTTTTCTTTAAGTAACACACTAATTTTAAGATATTTTTGGTATGAAAAGAAGGAGGGAAATTTAAAATTTCCATAATTACAAAGTTTTGTAATTTTTTTTCTAAGTAAATATATTGTAACATCGTTAAAACAGTTGAATCACTATATTTTGTGTATTGTTTTCTATATGAGGAATAAAATATTCTGTATATCTATGGAGTATTACTTTTAAAAATTGCACCCTTAAATACAAATGAATCTGAAGAAATTTCCCGTATTCAATTCAAAGGGAATTGAAAACTTTTTGATCCAAAAAATACTTTCATAGTCCTATAAAATAATTTAAATATCATTTGTAGGCACATAAAAATCCCTAACTCAACGAATAATTTTTAAAACGTAAATGTCACTAAAATAAAGTCTTAAATTCGGTATTTTATTTTCATCCGCGTTTCCTGGTTACCTTGTGTTCCCATGATTATTCATGCAATGAGGTTTCTGCCTCGCTTTAAACCCATTTATAACATTATTTAGATCAAGCCTTTCATAAGATAAAAATAAATCTTGAAGACGTAACATCTGATAATCGCAAGATTGATTCATTTTTGTCATTAAATTACATTATTTCATAAAGTTCATGGAGAAAAAAGTTATTTTTATTGAATATTGGGGCACGCTATTAGATACCTTAGGAAGATAAGAAAAGAAAAGAAAAATACTGTCTTCGTTCCGAAATTTTGATTCAATTATGCCATAAATTTCGTTAAATGTGTTATAATTTAAAGAATTGTTGCGACTTAACTTATTCAACTGCAGCAAAAAGGAAAATGAATTTTTTTCTTCGAGAATGTCCAATTCAAAACAAAAAAAATATATCAAAATTTATGACAGTGTATGGTTAAAAAAAAGACATTCAAGTGTTTTTAAACAGTTTATGTTCAGAGATGTTGTCGGGACTCGTAAGATAGATTCAATAGAAATACGCAGGTTTAGTCTTTTAAAAAAAATTCAAGTAACTGAAATGTTTAAAAACAAAAATGATTAATATAAAAAAAACCGGTACTTGTCTATTAAGGGGTGTCAGGACCCTTTAACCTTCGAAAAATGTGTCTAAAATGCCTTTTATTTAAACTTCTGTATTATGCATAACAATCAACTGAAATGGATGAAAATTTTTTTATGAGTTTAAAATGGTTTCATGTGTATAATTTAATAGTTAAATATAAAAATTTATTTTTTTAAAAAAATTTATTTGCTGTATTTTGAAGACTTAATTTTTTTTCTTCTGGAAATGAGAGTTTCACTTCAAATTAAACGTACAGTTCAAATATTATGCTAATACCATCAAAATAGTCTCAAATTAAACCTAACATTTGATTTCAGGTGCTGAACCTATTTCTTTTCCAAAATACTTTGTCAATATTTTTTAAAAAAGTTTAAAACTTGAAAATTGTAAATTTTTGAAGTTTTTGAAAATTAAAAAAAATTTTAAAAAAATATTTTCCATCAAATTACTTTAAATTTAGCTTTAGCATCTAGAGAATAGTAATTAGAAGATATGTACAAGTTTTCATCCATTTCTAATAATTAGTATTTCATACGTCTTACGTGAAAATTGAAAAAAGCATGTTTTGAGAAAAATGACTTTAAAGTTAAAAATTTGAATAATTTCCCACCCACTATAATAGCCAACATAAAAAACCTCTCATTTCATAATTAAGTTATTATTTTACAAATACACATTATATATATAGTATTAATTTGGTTTAATTCACTTTATGGGCCACAAATGTCATAAAGAAAGGCTATTGAGTTATTTCGACATTTTTGGTATTTGAAAATATACACACATTTACAAAATGTGACAGTATTAATGACTTAACTTTAGGTTTAAGTTATACAAAATAACTTCTTAAAGGTGCATAACCACTTTATATATCTTGTGTAGAATATAAAAAAAGTAAAAGAAAAAAAAATTGGAATATATTGTAAATCTAAAATTTAGAATAATTTAAAACTTATATAGTTACTCATCAAATAAAGCATACATAATTTTAAAAAAAAAATCTTAATTTTAACAATTAACAGTGAACATACAACCAACAGAATTATTTGATTTATTATGTAATCCTAAAAAGATTAAAAAAAAAGCTTCACAGCAGTTGAGATATTTTTCTAAAAGCATACATTTCAATAAAGTAATGCAGTAAAATTATAAAATATAAGGTACAAATTATACATAACATTATTTAAAAGCTTATTCAGACTATTATGTATAAATTATTGCATGGTATATCATTATGACATTTCAAACTATTACAAACAATGTCACGTTAGAAATGAACAGCTCAATATTTAACTGTGAAAAATATAATTTTTATTCCAGTAATGTGGAAAAAAACATTTAAAAACCTCCTGGCAGATAAACATCTCCTTCTTTCATTCTCATGTTTTCATTATCTTTTATAACTTTCAGTCTTTTTGTTTTCCGAGCTTCATGTGACTGTTCGCTTACACGTTTTTCGGCTTTCTTGATTCGCAGTTTATCCAAGATTTGAAAATGCATTTTCATTTTCTTATTAATGAGCAAATCTAATTTTTTTGCTACCGAAACCAAGGAACTTTGCCCATCATTGTAAACACACGTACCTAAATAGGCAGCAATTTCTGCCACATTACGACCACATCCTACAACTTTTGGGCAAAACTTCCAAATTAATGAGTAGAGAGACTCATTAGGATTTTGTGTTTTCCCACCTAAGCACTTTTTCAGAAGTGAAGGATGAGAAAGATCTTTGAAAACAGGCTTAATGACCTCCATCACAGCTTTGGGGACCGAATTCTTGTGTTTATATTCATGCTTCTTATTATCACATTCTGCATTATTATAACGACACCAAGAATTCGGACCTTTCGGACAGAACCAATGCATGGGTTCCTTATCAGTGCTGCCTGAATGTGCCCAGATGGACCAAATAGCTGTCCTCATGCTTCTCACATCAGTACTGTTCCCTCGGATGGCATTACCATAGTAAGTGGTCAGCTTATTAATTAAGACGTCTGTTAGTCTTCCTTTTCCCCCAATTGTTTTTCCATCAGAAAGTTTTTTATTTCCCTGCAATGCTTTGAGTTTTCGTAATCTGCTGCCCATCCTTTTCTGCACATGTCCAACACACTCGATTTTTTCTAATTGTACGTCTTTCCCATATGGGTATTCATTTGACAGCGCAAGAAATGTTTTACTGTCTCCATCACCTATATATCGTAAATATTTGGCATTGTGCTTCTGTTGGGATCTGAGAAAAATGCGTTTCATACCATCTACTTCCATTTTACCTGCAGAACCGGAGTGATTTTTTTTACATACAGGTTTATGTTTAGACAACCACTGCAAGTAGGTGGGTCCAAATTTCAATCCTTTATATGAAACACATCCTTTGCAAAAAGACGACATCACCTCAATGTCAACAACCTTGCCAGACTCGGCACCAACTACAGTGCATACACCATTCAATGACATATGCCCCCTCGTCTTCCAAGTACCATCACCGCTAACTGTGAGTATATTTGGATTTTCGGTCAAAGATTTTTCTTCCGTAACTGCGTTTTTCATGGAAGAAAGAGCTAAGTCTTTCGTTGAGCTCAAAATTTTAGTGTTTATGAGGTCATATGTCTTTTGTGATATCGGGGAAGGCAAACTCATTACAGAACAAAAAGTTTGAAGAGCAGTCAAACCTTCACCTATGCTCCGCATAGCTAAAACAGATCTTCTGTTAATTTCTGGCACATTCTTTTTTACACCAATCATTGGACAACTTCGAAAGTTAGACGAATAATCACATCTCGAACAATGAACTTGAAATAATGAATAGAGTCCAATTTTTGATTTTTCAGTCAGAATTAATGGAGATTGGCAATTCTTGCACATGGCAGTATCATTAAAAAACTTTAAAAATGCTGATACGTCAATCATGCGATATCCATTAAAGTTTTCACATGTTTCTGTTTCTACATTTTCATAATGAACAAAAGAAGTAGATAGTTTTTTTGATGAAGCGCTGATTTTTTTTTCAACTCGGGCAAAAAACTTGCACCCATCAATATTTTCTTTTTGGAGAAATTGATTTCCACAAAACGATCTTTTTGATCGCGTTTTGTTACCTTTTCTCTTATTACCCATAGTAATTACGCTAAAATTTGAAAGAAAATAGGTTCAAATAGCTGCAAATAAGTACATAAAATTCTAATCAAAAATTCTCGCACACTTGTAAACAAACCATGAAGAATGTGGAACATGGGGAAATTTAGTTGTTTATTTCCTACTTTACAGAAAAAATATTTATTAAAAACTGAGGCCAAATTAATTGCGAAAAATCTTAAGATTAAACTAGAGTGCGGGAAAGCAAAACAAGAACTAAAGTGGGTGTGTCAGCCGCCATGTTTTTGACCACACCCACACTGGGATTTTTTTCGCAAAAGTGACTTCGTTTTGAATGGCTATAACTTTGCAACTAATAGGAATATCAAAACACTATTGGTACCAAATTATTCAGAATAATCCAAATTATATAAAAAACTTATTTTTAGAAAATCGATTTTTTGAAAGTTTTAAAGGTCCTGACACCCCTTAAAGCGGCGCCCGCCAAATTAAGAATACGCCACTGTCGCCAAGCTAGTTAAAATCGCCAAGTAAGCGGAGAGCGAAATTGAAATGTAGGAAAACAAATAACACACCAATAAATAATATAAAACTTTTTTTAATTAATATTTTTATTTAATTTTCTTTTATATGTTTAGTGATAAATCTCATTCGAATAAGTACTATAAAATTTAGATGTTTAATATTAATATTTACATCACTTTTAGTACATCAATCTACATAAAAGGCCATATTTTCGAAAATGCGTTCACTATTTTATAGAAAGCATTTTTTTCCCTACATATTTCCTCCACATAAAATCTGTCACATACGATTCTAGACGATGCCGTGCCGCGCTGTTTCTTGTTACGCCACTTCGCGGAACCCCACATTCTTTCAACATTTTGCGTGTGAACTCCCGTTGACAGATCTACAAAATTGTCCTTACGGTTCACCGTGAAATATGTAAACCATCATCCATTTCGCTGTTTGGTAAATTGAAAATTTTTAACGACATTGTCAAAGGCAACATAATAGATATTTAAAAAAAAATACGAAATCGGTAACGTTAACAGGCAAGTGATATTTTTCTGAGGTTGTGCCGAACTGTATACTTTTCCAGCAGAAACTACGTGACTCCCGCCAGAGGACGCTGTAGATTGGAGAGAGCAGCGTTAAAACAGAACAAATTTAATTAGAGCTAGAGAACACTTTTGCTTTCCTATGTAACCTGTGTTGTGCATTATAGTGATGTGTAACTGTTGCAGTTATTTGATTAATGGAAATACATTATTTTTATTTACAAGGGGAATTTTCATTTAAGTGAATAATCTGTTTTGTTGCTTTTAAAAAGAAAACTTTACTGCACTAGCTCCCCGGAACGACAGATGATGATGATAGTTAAGTTTTATTGGCGCAAGAGCCAGATGTGGCCACACTGCGCCAAACAAGGTAAATCTGTGATCTAGACGTTAAACAATGAAAAAAGATTGATCGAGAAGAAGAATCAAGTGAGAAAGTAAAGTTTATTGGCGCACGAACCACGTTAAATCTATGCTGCGCCAAACAAGATTTAACTGCGGTCTAGACGAGAAGAAAACACACAAATTGGTTGACAAGAAGGAAGATCGAAAATAGAGAAGGATCGCTGGGCTTCGTCATTTGACGAAAGAAAAGTTACGTCAAATTTTGATATTCTTAATGAATAATGACAAACCTATTCCGAATTAAAGCTATAAACTTTTTTATTTTTTGGTTCTTGACACATGTAGTTTATTAGGCAAATAATCTTCGCTTTTCTAAGAATATGTAGAAAAACAAATAACAATATTTTAAATTCTGGCAAAGATATTTAACTTAGAGTTTTAAAGTCTGATTCTTAAAATCTAATTCGTGGAAATAAAATCAGTAGCGTACTCGGGGACGGGGGGATGCATAGGGACATATGCATACCCTCCCCAATATTTTTCTCGAAATTGAAATACTTCAGGATAATTATTTTATTGTACTATTATGGATATTCTAAATTCTAAACATAAGAACTGTTTTTTTCTCCTCATGCTTAATTTTTTTTTCATCACGAAGGGAAAAAAATTATTCCAAGTCAGCCGACTGCTGAGAAAACAGCAGAGAACTCTTTGCTGTTTCTGAAAAAAGTGCCTCAGGCGTAATTTTTGTAGATAAAGAGGGGATGCATCCCTAAAAAATACCCTCCTCAAATAGAAAATTCTATTCTCATGGTATTTTAAATATTTTTCTTAAATGAACATTACTTTATTTTTTATATCTTGAAAAAATTATATCACTAACTGAACAGTTAAATAGGGGAAATAAGTTTGATGTAGCGTATTATATAATTTTTTACCAAGTGTTAATTCTGAACTCAAAAATTGCTGTTGTCATTTTGTCATTGCTGTTGTTTTCTCACTACCTTACTGCATGCAGTAGTTATAATTAATGATATGTTTCATATTTTACATTAAATTCAACTTTAATTGCAGGAGACCCCTTTAAAGTTTTGATATTTTAATTCCTCTACGTATAATTTCTTTTATAATATTCTGCGCAAATGTATTTTACACACACCATCCGAAATAATCGATACAGACCCAAAGGTAAAACTTCCTAAATTTCACAACTATAAAGTTTAATTAAATTTTTTCATTGATTTATAAAATTGTTCTAAAGGCAGATTCTTAGAACCGAAAGTTCACAGGTATTCGTAAGGAAATAAAATTGAATTTACACAGTTTCTTTCTTTTTTACAATTATGGAAATCTGTACAAAATGGCGTATCGAGGAGAGGGGGGGAGACCACTCCTGGCCTTTGATCGGGGAAAGAGGTTTCCGAAAAACCTTGAGTTCATAGGTAAATGTACATTTATGTGTAGGAATATAAAAAAGGGACTTCTCATCACATAAGCATCCCTAATACTTGTTACATCTCACAAGTTAAAAGTCCCTAAGTCAAATTACTGTTTAAATAGTGAATGAGATATCTGCTTACGTGTTATATTCATCTCCAAACTGTGTTTTAGAATTTAAAATTCCAAAAAAAAAAAAAAAAAAAAAAACCCCAACAAAAAAAATATTAAAATTTAAAAAAAAAAAAAAAAAAAAAAAAAAAAAACCCGCATCACGAGATATCTCCATTTGTATAGGACACGTAGAATACAGTATATATCTTTAGCATATATATTCATATCTAACAATTCATAAACATTAGGCATAACCTCCAATAACAACAATCAATAGGCGAGCTGTTGAAATATTTTATTTCTCACTTCACGAGAAAGTAAATTTGAATACATTTTAATGCATATTCTATACATGTAATAAAGGAGAGTTGGATATTTTTTCCCTTATCGGTCTTATTCACCGTATTCGAAAAAATAATTATTCGTCTGTGATTTTCATGGAATTTTAGAGGGGAAAATAAATTTAAGCTAATTAAAAGCGATATCATTCATATTCGTATAGGGTAGAGATGGACAAACCTTCTTGGGAGAGGACTGAAAAAAATAGTTAACCCTTGTAATTTATTCGAAGACTCTTTAAAGAATATGCAAATATTAAAATACAAATATAGATGTGATAAATAAAACTACATTCTTTACAATTCGTTAAATTCAGGTTCGAACAGTGATGTACTAATTCTGAGAAGCGATGCTAAATGCTTCTGTCAGTTGATTTCTAATACTATTCTTCCTAAGATTAATGGCAGAAAACACATGTTCACATACACAAATTAAAGAAATCATAGCATAAAGCTTCTGAGCTTGAGACATTAAATATTTTTGTAACTAGCTTTCGATTAAGATTTGTGAATTTCTAATTTTGGAACATTGAGAAACAACTGCTAGAGATGATTGTTAGATTGTGGCTCAAATGATTCAAGCTTCAAATTTGGCCTCGTTGCTCCACTATTTACGTTGAAAGGCATGTAGAAAAAATCCAATGGTGTGTGAATAGAATTCAAATCTGTGCTCAAATACAAAATATAATTTCATCATGCCATCTTCATAACTCAAGATTGTCTTCATTTAAAAAGGATATTGAATTTAACCTCAGAAAACGAAACAAGATTTTCTTAGTTAGTTGTCCATATATCATCCATAAACATTTTTTTCTTTCATCTTGCACGTTCATTAAAAATGGAAAGAAAAAATACATTTATTCAATTAGGAAGATTATCAATAAATATTGCTTTCTGGGAAATTTTCAAGAGAAGAATGTATGTACTTGTCTGTGCTCCTGCCGCAATACAAAAACACTGAGCGGAGCTTAAAATGCACGATGGAAATGTCAATAAAATGAGATAGCATACAATGTTTAATATGTACTCATTTTCCACTCTAATTATGTGACATCCCTTTCGGTTTTGAAACGAGTTCTATACAATGTATATTATATATTACAATATTAATTTATTTATATTATATATTGTATGATAATATCGTAAATATATTATGTTCAATCCCTTGATAAGTACTTTGTGAAACGGCGCTGCAATTGCCTTTCGAATGTACCGTTTATTTTATGATTGGAATTTTCTTTAAGAGTGCATATAGTTAATGTAGAATGACCGGAACACCAAGGTATCGTTTCTATTACAAAGTATCGATAATATTTTTGATTAGAGTTTTAAAGTCCCCTTATAGTTTGAGAGCGGCAAGTGGCGCTGCAGTAACATTTCTAGTCCGTCTAGTTATGAACTGTTATTGTAACATTTCGGCGTTATTATCAATTATACTATATTCATTTAGAAGTTGCTAAATTAAGGGTGAGTAGGCCGTTTAAAATTCTATTTAAGATTTTGAATTTTGAATTATTAATATTGTGTGTTGCAAAATGGCTGCAAATATGACAGTTTCTGTTGCCAAGAAAAGAGCCCAAAAGTCTGTGCTCTAGGGAAGTTAAAACAAAAAAGCTATCCGAGTCAAATTTAAATATTTCAATTAGAGTTATTGAAAACAAAATTTAAAAATTTGCAAGACCAGTTTAATTCTATTTTCGGCTGTATTATTAATCGAACCGCTGTAGATAACGTCGAAAACATTATGAATTAATAATAAGAAATAAATGCTATATTGCGATAGAATTTTATATTAATTGTAAGTATTTTAAATTGAAAATTCAGAATAAATTTGAAAGTTCTACTGTCATTCTGTTTCTGAGAATTCTGTGTGTTTAAAGAATATTTCTTTGCTCACATTCGCGATATAAATGCATGCTTGACTCTCATTTTAAGATTTTTTAAAAACCAGTATTGATCAAACCCAAACTTATTAGAAGATATAAAATTACAATACCTCACAAGTTAACATTAAGAGAAAATGCCTTTAGAATAGTTCAAACAATTTCGATAAAAGGTTCTAATTAGTTATAGGTTAGCACGGTTTCTACTAGAGTAACTAATTTTGCAAATGATTTAGGGCATCATATAAAATCTCAGTCCTCTATTTCCGAAATATTTTTCACTGCCTTTAATCACAGTACAGATATTGGAAGCGTACCTCGATTATCCGTGTTTTACAAGCATGCGAGACGAATTTCATAAGAGGTAATGTTAGGAAGAGGAATGTTATTGATGTAATGTTAGAAATAGTACCTATGTATGGCACTAACACGTGAGATAATAGATTGCAGAAGATCAGAAACACAATCAAATACAACACTATTAAATTAAATTATGTACTCACAGACGGAGCTCCTTCGATGACCGGATAAAACAATATCTTCGTTGCATTTTTGCAAAAGAAAGTAACAATTACGATGGTTCTAAGTTTCATCATTCACATTAAGTTATACATCAAGAAATATGAATGAAGGTGATGATACAGAAGCTTCTTTGAATTTAGAAGCTTATGTATGTTATAACTAATAATTTTGGGATTTACTCATTGATAATTA